>PVIC010001922.1:14601-83911 GCA_004025085.1 Thryonomys swinderianus
GGGGTGGGGGTGGGTGGGGGTGGGGCGGGAGGGTGGGGGTTGGGGGGGCCAGCAGCCGCAGCCTGAGGGGCAGCTCCGTGGGCCAGTGGAGGGCTGGCCCTCGGGAGGCAGTCTACACGCCTTTCCTCTCTGGGCTCCATCCCACTTTATGGAATCTACATTTTTCACAAGGAGCTTTAAGCTCTGATAAAAAAAGGGAAAGAGTCCGAAATAGAGGCATCCTAGGCACTGACAGAACGCGGAGAGGCTGGAAGGAGAGAAAGCTATTTCCAGGCAGGCCCTTCAAAGTGGAGCCCAGCTTTTCTCTGAAAATAAACAAACAACACTGCTCAGCTTGAGCCGGGACAGAGGTCTCTGAAAGCCTGCCAGGAATCAGCCGGTGTTGGGAGGCGGCAGGGAGAAGCGTGGCCCCTACTTTAAGGCTCACCCCCCGCCCCCGTGAGCCTATGTCTCAGAGTCCTGCCTCGTGTGCACCCTGGCTGGGTGACTTAGGCAAGTCAGTTCACCTCTCTGACCCTTAGCATTATGATCTGTCAAACAACTACATTTTTAGTCTATTGGATCATACTATCCTCACTTTATTTTATTTTATTTTTTGTTACACTATGCCAGATGCTGGATTTACTAAAATGACCAGGGAGCTATTCCTCCGAGCCACAGGCTAATGGAAGAGACAGAGAAGAGCCCCCAAATTATAAAACAGTGCGACAAGAACGATAAAAGCACTGTGGGAGGCTTCTTATAGCACATGCTTATTTCTGTTATGTGAAGTGGGAAGAGACTGAATAAGGTTACCTCCGCGGAGACCAGGGAAGCAGGGGGGGAGGGGAGCCACGTGACCAGCCCCTCCATGCCCTGAGCAGCCCCTCTCCCCACCCCAGGATCTGCTCAACATCTGGAGAGCATCTGTCCTCCAAGGAGATCTCTCAGCATCGCGCCAGCGCAATCCTAACACGACATGACAAATACCCGCCAGGCTTGGAGAAGAAGGGGGGGGAGACAGGCGTGCCCGAAGATTCTGCAGAGCCCGGAGAGGCAGGCGGCGGCGAGGCCGCGAGAGCAGCTGTGTGCAGGCTGCGGGGTGAAATGGTCCAGGCTTTCTGCAGGGGAGCTGGAACGCTGCACCCCAGTGCGAATGACGATCCAGGCCTGCCGGTGACCCGTGAGGCCGTCCCGGAATCCAGCGTAAGGGCGTAACGCGAAGTGTGCACGGAGATCCTCGCCACTGCCTCCCTTACGGTGACGGCAAGTCAGAGACAGCTACACATCGCAAAGTGGGGGATCCTTCCAACGAACAGGGCCGCCTGCCACACAGGGGCGGTGAAGCAGCAGCGCAGCGAGATGGCCCTCGATCTCCCCAGAGGGTTAATCTCCGTACTACGAAGAGAATTACAGAAGTGGTCTGGTTTGGTTTCATTTAATAAATGTGACCCCTAAAAAGAGAACTGCCCGAAAGTCCTTCTACATGCACAGCGGTGAGGCCCAGGCCAGCCCCTTAGATGTTCACTCAACAAGCAAACATGTGGGCTGAGAGGAAATTAATACCACCTCTGTCCTTGCCAGGCTTAGAAACCTATGAGTCCCTTCCTCTGAGGAGAGCTCCCTGATAGCACCATCCAGACTGAAGTTCCTCTTTTCTGAGACCTGCTGGTCCCAACAGAAGGTACAATGCATAACAGCAAATTCCTAAGACCTCAGCTAAGTTCTTTATATTCCAGATAGTTGTTGTAAACTTGCAGCAACTCTGGAAAGTAGACCCTAAGATTGATCCCCATTTCTCAGATGAGAAGACCGAGGCCCAGAGAGGGGAAGATAGTTGTTGTTCAAGGTCATTCACTAGCAAGCGAATAAGCCAGGATTCAGTCCACACTGGGCTGACATTGGAGTCTACGCTCTTATGCCTCAGGGAGCACTGAACAGCACCAGAGGGCCTGCCCGGGCCAGGAACAGGGCACCCGTGCCCCTCAGGACTCCTCCAACTCCTCCCAATCCAGCCAGCTCCACATTGTCAGCCCCACGGCTCAGTCCTGTGCCCCCACCGTGGTCTGTCTGTCCATCCTGACCCCAACGGAGGCAGGGGCTTCTGATTATCCCGGAGTGCAGGCTTAGCTATCCCAAAAGGAAGAAGTCAGTAGCCAAGCACAGTCTGCAAAGAGCTTCATGTTTTCCACATGCCTCTTTTGAGCAAGGATGACGATGAGGACCAGATCATCATCCCCCATCAATGCCATCATCACTGGCTGCGTCACATTCCAGGGACAGGGGTCACGTCCGGTAAGTACCAAATAACCGGTGGGTCAATGACTGAGCAAGAAGCAGGGAGCGGTGGCGGGGAGCCATCACTTGAGACCCTTGTTTCCTGGGTAAAAGATCTTCCCTAAGGATCACCGATCCTCATGCATCACCACCACACCCAGAAACTAAAGAGCAACTGAAGGCAGAGAAACCCAGGCCGCCTGTTCACCCAGGGTCCTCTCCGGGAGGACGTCTGGAGAGAAGCCAGGGAATGGTGGTGGCAAGGCGCAATCGGCTGCAAAGCTGTCTCCCCGGAGCTGATGGACTCAAGTCTTAGCCTCACTGAACGTCCCTGCTCCCTGAGTAAATCCAGGAACCTCTCCCAGCCCTTTCCCATGCAGGAGTCACAGGGGAAAAAGCCCAGGGTGTATGAGTTTGGCTGCACTGGAGAAGGACTACTTGGTTTTCCAGGAAACCAGAGAAGATTCAGAAAGCAATTTCATAAGCTTTTATATGTAATTCTCAAGCCAATCTTAAAAGGTACTGGAGCATAAAATCTCTCTTGGTTGGCACATCCTGATTCTCCCATGATTCATTGCAGGGAAAGAGAGCTGAGGTCCTAAGATCCTCCACCTTCCTCTACAAAACAGAGTAAGAATGTCAACCTCTCTGGGTGTCTGTAAGATTGAAACCCGCAAAAGGGCTCCCAGAAAGCTCAGCGCACACTGAGAAAAAGTCTGCTGGGCCTGAAGCCAACAAAAATGCCAATGTTATCATGAAGAAATACTCAGATCAAATCCAGGGCCTCCTGAATTCTAGGCAAACATTCCAGCACTGAGCTCCATTCCAGTTTGACAGGTAATAGCCAAGTTTCAAAGGAAGAAGAAAAGCTGGGGAACATGGGAAGTTTTCTCAGCAATCAAGCCAAGGTGGGCCCCAGAGAGATGGCTGGAGTACCGGAGACTCTTATGGGAGGAGAGAGTGCAGACAGGGAACAAAAAAATGCAAGATATACTAAAGGAAAACATTGCTAACTTCACAGAAGATCCCCAGCCTCCCAGCCACTGCAGCTCTTGTCTGGACAACAGTAGGAGCTTTCTTTGTGGCCTCCCTGCCCCTCACAGTGCCTCCTCTACCACAGCCAAAGGTACAACCTGATAATCAAGCCAGGCCTGCCATTGCCTCTCTTGAAATCTCTGATGTCTGCTCACTGTACTCAAGCAAACAACAACAGAAACAACGAGGAAAGAAAACCTAACTGTAGACCCTGAATCAGGTGCCCTTACTCTGTGGACCACGCCCCTACCACCCTCACACTCTACCTCACTGTCTGGACTTTGGCCTTTATTCTACAGATCAAACTCTCAAGCTTGATTGCCCCTAACCAGCATCAGCTTCTGCCTGGATTGTACACCCACCGATTCTTTGCATGAAGAGTTTTCTTCTGGTCATGCATGTCCCAGCATAGGTCACTGCCTCAAGGGATCCTTCTCCAATTACCTCACTGCCTCGTGGCTTTCTGCATAGCACTTAGCACCATCTGACGGTTTATTGTTCAGAGAAAGGGAAAGACAGAAAGAGACTGCTTCTCTTGGCCCATAAAAACTCCATGAGTCTGGGCCGGAGGGTTAGCTCAGTGGTTCCGGCGCCTACCTTGCAAGTGCAAGGTTCTGAGTTTGATCCCAGTAACCACATACAATGCTGGGCATGTAGACCCACGCCCACCAGCCATCAATACCACATACCACAGTGCTGGGCGTGGTGGCTCACGCCTGTCATCCCAGCAGTCAGGAGGCAGAGACAGGAGGATTGCTGAGTTTGAGTCTTGCCTGGACTACATAGTGAGCTCAGAGCCAGCCTGAATTACGAAAGTGAGACCCTGTCTCAAAAAAAAAAAATTCCATGAGTCTGGCACCTACTAGTTTCTCCACAGATATATACCCCCAGAATCTAGAACGGTGCCTAATGTATACCAGGTACTCAATAAAAACAGATTGGGTGGGTTGGTAGATAGATGGATGGATTGGTGGACTGGTGGATGGATGGATGGATGGATGGATGGATGGAAGGATGAATGGGTAGATGGATGGGTGGGTGGATTGATGCATGGATGGGTGCGTGGGTGGATGGATGGAAGGATGAATGGATGGATGAACAGATCCAACCATTTCCATGGACAGGCAGGACATGACGTTTCCTTTTGTTTCTTGGGTATCTCTCTCTCTCTCTGTCTCTGTGTGTGAGTGGGGTGTGTGTGTGTGTGTGTGTGTGTGTGTGTGTGTAAGGACATTCATTATACTAAGTTAAGGCCTCATGCTAATTCAGCGTGACCTCATCTTAACCTAAATACTTATATCTATACAAATTTCAAATAAGGTCACAGTCTGAGCTTCCAGGTAGACAGTGATTGGGGGGGCACCATCTGTGCCAGTACAGAGCAGTGTGATGGACAAGGGGGCAGCAGACAGGTCTGAGTCCTGTCTCATCACTGGCTAATGGAATGGCCTTGGACAAACTGTATCTTCTCTTGCCTCGCCTTCCCCATCTGTCAAATAGAAGCAGAAATGATAACATTATTTGGAATCGACTGAACTGACAGCTATGCAAACACCCTTAATCTGTGAAACACTCTGAATATGAGTTATGACCTGCGGCAGCCATGAGGAAGGACCTCGCAGTCCCCTAGGGCAGGAAGTTCAATGCACTAAGGGCCCAGCTGCTGCACGTTCAAGTCCCCCAGGCAAAGGAAGCCAGGCCTGTCCTGGACCATGAGCAGCTGAACACAGGGCACAGCAAGGAGGCTGCAGCAGGGCTGCTCCTGTGGGAGAGGGGCTGTCACAGCAGATGAAGGCCCCCGGGGCCTTGCTTGACCTTCTGAGACTGTGGCAAAGTCCGGGACACTCCCCCCAGCATCTTCCTTCCCTCTCTCCTGGCTTGGGCTCCGATGGTCTCCAAGCCTTCCCTGGCCCCTGCTTATTTCCTGCCGTGGTCCGTCCTCCTTCCAACCACATGCACTTATTCCTGTCTTGGTGTCTGCTTCCCGGAGGACCCAGTCTAGCACATGATCCTGACGACCATCTGTTACCTCTGCCTGCTCAGTGTTCACTTCCCTGCTCCTGGTTGTCCTGGGAAACTATCCCTCCCTCCCATCACTCTTGAGATCTGCTGGGCACAGGCCTGTGCCCAGCCCAGCCATCAATGCCAAACCCCTGCCACAATGATCAGTGCAGAAAATGGCACTTGCAAACTGATGAGATTGCTATTCAAAACTTTTGCTGGTTGGTAAAGAGGTGTATTTGGGTTGGTGGTGTAGCTCAGTAGTATAATGCCTGTAAGCTGTATGCACAAGAGCCTGGATTCCATGCCCACCACTGGAAAAAAAAAAAAATCAAAAACACCCAGCCTTTTCACTAAGCTGATAGAATGTAAGTTTTTTTTTGTTTTTTTTTTTTTTTTGAGACAGGGTCTTGCCTTGTAGTTCAGGCTGGCCCTGAGCTCACCATGTAGCCCAGGCAAGCCTCGAACTCAGCAATCCTCCTGTCTCTGCCTCCTGAGTGCTAGGATGACAGGCATGAGCCACCATGCCCGGCACTATGCTATGTGGTATTGATGGCTGGTGGGCGTGAGTCACCATGTCCAGCATTGTATGTGGTTACTGGGATCGAACTCAGGACCTTGTGCTTACAAGGCAGTCACCGGAAACACTGAGCTAAATCTCTGGCCTGAATGTAAGATTTTATATATTACAGCCTTACACTGAAATCTATGCAGAAGCAGGGGATGTGAGAAACTGATTCTTGACACCACTGTGAGCACCTGGATCCAGCCATTCCTGCTTCATTCTTTCATAATATAAATCAGTACATTCCCTCCTCACTTTCTTTTTTGCTTTTGTCTATTTGACTTGAGTGCTCTAACTTTACAAAACATCATACATTTCTTGACTGTTTCTTTAAAGTGACAGAGGATGAGATAGTGGCTTTGGAGGGAAGCTACAAAGTCAAGTAAACATAAAGGATGGTTTAAAAAATAGGCTGTTTTAATACCATACATGATCTACTTTGAGTGTGTCATAAGGATTGAAGAGAAAAAAAAGCAACAACCAAAGCAGCCTCCGTGGGAGCCAGTTTGGCTTCAGTCTGCTTTTTAAAGAAAGCCTCTCTGCAATTAGGATTTCCAAATATAATCCTTCTCTCATTCGACAGCACCCAGTACCTAGACAGCTTCTCCTAAAAATAAGAAATGAAAATCTGTCTGTTTTCTGATGAATCACCAACACATTTCTTCTCTGGCTCTTGTCATGTTTGGGGATGGAAATCAAAAGAAGGTTTCCCTCCTTTTAAAAAATTGAGATTCACGGGGGATTTCTATCAATAAATTTGTTCTGCTCTTCTCCATAAATGTTGCTTCATTTTGCAAACGCTGGTGCCTCCCATATGGAAGAGAAGCTGATGTCAAGCCTGTCGCATCGGCTCCAGCTGCAGTTTATCCTACGCAGGGAAAAGGATCCTCCTGGTGATTCTTGACTTGACAACGAACTGAAGCCTGAGGACAAGCAAGACCGGACGAGGCCTCTTTTCCCGGCTCAGTGTAAAGAAAATGCATCCTGCTGAGGTATCACGAACTGTGCTACAAATTTAGCAAAATCGCAGCCTGCACTGCATTTCTGTGTCTGGGCTCAATCTCTCTCCTTGGGAAATAAAAGTAAATAAATCACTCATACTCATCTGCCAGCCTCATTTGTTAACGGGAGGAAACCAGACTTCACTAAGCCCTTGGCTTCTCTTTCTTGACTAAAGGCCATCCGAGGGGCCATCTTGTGCGAGGACCCTTCTTCTGTGATTTCAGATGTGTCTCTAGCCCTGGCACATCTTCGATGCCAAAAGTGAAAGGCACCTATGTGTTCTTTAAATAGCTCGCTTCCCTGGCTGCTGTGACAGCTTGTGGCCAGAGGACGCTAACGCACAATGGCATCTGCGTTTGAAAAATCAAGAAAGTTTTCCATCAACCCTGACCTGCTCCTGCATTATGAGGAGAAGCAATCAGGAAAGTGGTTGCAACTCTGGCTTGGGGATTTGAACCCCAGCACTGCACTGAGCAGATGCCCAGGGATGGAGAGGACTCAGATCGATCTAATATGAACAGTCACAACAGCAGCGGCCACAGCAGTGGTTACAACTGGCCAAACTTCTCTGGCGAGCCTGGCTCAAAACCACAGCTTTATATGCACCATGGAGTTGAGTCTGTGCAATAATACTAAGTAGGTTTCGATGCCATCTCTGCACAGCTGAGTGCGTGTGGTAGACTGAGGCAGAAATGGCCTCAGCTCTTCCTCTCTCTGGACCTATGCCTCTTGCAATATGACTCCACACTGTAATGTGATTTCTGCAGCGCTGCCCATCACGAAAAGGACTCAGCTCCTCCATCCCTTGAAGTAGGTTTGGCTTGTGAATTGCTTGGGCCAGTAAAATGTCATAAGCGTGGACTCTAAGAGCGCTTGCAGCTTCTCTCTTTGCTGTTCTCTTTTCCTAAATATTATATTTCAATTTAATCATCCTAACGCTTTGGGTACCGGTGACAATCTGAGAACTTGTCTCTAGTGCCTAGCAGAATTCTCTGTTCATTTCAACCTCTTTGGGTTTATCTTCAAAATTTAGGGATGGGAACGCAGCGTAGTGGTAGACTGCTTGACTAGCATGTGTGAGTCCCTGGGTTCAATCCCCAGTGTGGAAAAATAATAATAGCAATTTAAGTTGATGATAATGATAAGTAACTCTCTATGTATATTTCCCCCTACGACATGGTATGTTCCTTTGCAGGGCCATGTTTTCTCAACCCTTCAACTGCTTGGATTGTCCCTCGATTTCTCCTTTCCAGAGGCCTCCGCCCTCTCCTCCTCTCCCTCTTTCCACTACAGCAGGGGTGATGTGGACAGCCAGAACGGTTTTCCCCACTGAAACCAGGAAATTAGAGGAGACTTGCAGAACAGGGAGGAGAAACATCAGCTAGAAAAAGCGAACTCCTGCCCTTGGTTAAACAGCCTCAAACTTTCGCTTCAGGAGATTAAATCATTGAAAGGTATCAAATGTTTTTAAAACTGCTTTAATCTCTCCATTCAAATAGGCCCCACCAGCTTATAAATGAGTTTTAAAAAAAAGATGACAGTACCGCAAGTGAGAAAAAAATAAATAAACAAACCCAATTTGGACTAGCAATCACCATGTCAGAGGCAGGTCAGGCTTCTTAATGGAAAAGAAGATGGGGGTGTTTTGCACCAGAGAACAAAGTTGCTGTTGTTACGGTTTGCTTCTCTTTTCATCTGCAAAACTCCCTCCACCAACAAACCGTCTCAATCATTTTCTTCTCCCATCTAAGCTTCTGTGCGAGCTTTGGGAGAGCAGTGTCCATAAAGGCCGCGCTCATGCTAAACGCCGAAGATGGCAGCACCTACCCTGTGCCCGACACTAACTACACGCTTCACTGTATGACAAGTCCACACAAGTCTTCCTGATAGGCACCACTGTTGTGCCCATTTTACAGAGGGAGAAACTGAGGTGCAGTAGGTGACCTATGTGTGCGGCAGAAGAGGCAGGACTTAAGCCGAGAGAGGGTCTAGAGCTCCTAACCACTCCTGCCACGGTCCTCAAAAGCCACATTCTTATTGTTCCCTGAGATAAACTACCACTGCAGTTACCTTTGGTTTCTCCTTCAAAGTGCCCATGTCTGTCTGTGAGGATCGCATCGCAGACAGGGCTCCCTTGCCCACTGGGATAAGCAAATGGGAGGCCTGGCAAATGGATGGGGAGGGGAGGGAATGGAGAGAGCCTGGGGTGTTCACGACCCCTCTCCCTTCCTGAGATGTCACCATGGGTTCACCAGGGCGCTTGGCCAGAGGCCCAGTGTCCACCACACACTGCTTTCTGCCCCAGGGCCTAGGTGGCTTGCCGCTCACCCCTTAGCTCCGGGGTAGTGATGGCTCCCCCGGTTCTAAGTCCCTGCCTCGACCTTCACAAGGAGCCCCCGAGGGCCCCGGGACAGCCGGGACTGCGATGCGGTAACCGAGGAACCAGCCCTTCCGCTCTCTCTCCAGGGCGTGCGTGCGAGTCCATGATACGCCTTCTAGAAGGGCTGTCAGGCCCCTTCGAGGTACTGACACTGTTCCTGCAGACACCAGAAGGGCGGACAAGCAGGGTGCTGCCCCTACAGGGAGACTCAGGGCCCCTGTGGAGGAGCAGGAAGGATGGGGAGCATCGCGGCTATGGTGGGGTGTGAGGGGCGGGCTGCCACAGTGCCGCCATTCCAGGAAACCCTGTCACCAGCAGTCCCCTCAAGTCTCCCCCAGACATGGCACCCTGACCTGAGATGATGCGATGAGGTGACCAGGGCGACTAGCAGCAGGGGGAAATGAAATGAGCTTTTTCCGGGACATTGGCTTCACAGGACAGAACGGCGCATGCGTGAATGGGTGGGGCTCCGTTGGGCTCCGCCGTGAGAGCTGAGAACCCAGAGCTCTTTCTGGAAAGCAGCTGCGGACACGGTGGACCAGTGCTCTCCCAGCTCGGTAGATGGAGAGGCACACCCCTGCTTATGTCACACCCCAGTTTGTACACACACACCTGCGCGACCCAAGCAAAAAGTGACAAAGCACCCCCTCACCATGACTGATGCTCTCTGATATCTCCATCCTGTTCTGCGTGTATTTCTACCCACTGCATTGACTCTATAACGCATCCAATAGATCTCACATCTTAGGCTGGAAAAACTAAGACCATACGGCCTGATGACATATCGTGCTGGCGAGCTAGTGGGAGCATTTTGAGGTAGTTAGTGGAAAGTGAGGACTCTTCGGCAGGACTCGTGGGGTGTTCAGTGTAACCCCCTTGACCCATCAGTTCTATGTTCAGGGACCACAATGAAGTCACCTAAGGATGCAGTTCTCAACACACATGCCTGTCGTTATGTGACACGTGACTGTATTAATATATACGCGTATATATTAATAATATAAGCATATATTAATAATATACACATATATTAATATATGCATTTTATATATATTAATATATGTGCGCCTTTTAAAAAAACATCTGGCACCAGGTACAGCGGTGCACACTTGAAATCCCAGCATTCTAAGAGGCTGAGGCAGGAGGACTGCAAGTTTGAACCCAGCCTGGACAATTTAGCTGTTTCAAAAAATTAAAATGGGCTGGGCTGGGGATTTAGCTCAAGTGGTACCACACCAACCTTGCATGCACAAGGGCCTGAGTTTGATTCCCAGTACTGCAAAAAATAAATTAAAAATTAAAAAATAAACATTAAAAGCAGCCTAAAGATATAGCGCGATACAAAGTCTGTGGGTTCAATCCCCAGTGTCATAAAAAAAAAAATCTAACATATGACAGAATATATCAGAGGCATGGGGAGAGGACTGGTCGAAAGGAATATTAGCTATATTAGTAAGTCTTAAACTTTTGATAAAAATATATTTCTGGATGACTTGTGTGATTAAAATCACTCAAACTGCGGGCCGGAGGGTTAGCTCAGTGGTTCCGGCGCCTGCCTCGCAAGCGCAAGGTCCTGAGTTCGATCCCGGTAACCACATACAATGCTGGATGTGGAGACTCATGCCCACCAGCAATCAGTACCACATACCACAGTGCCGGGCATGGTGGCTCACGCCTGTAATCCAGCACTCGGGAGGCAGAGGCAGGAGGATTGCTGGGTTTGAAACTTGCCTGGGCTACATAGTGAGTTCAGAGCCAGCCTGAACTACAAAGCGAGACCCTGTCTCAAAAAAATCACTCAAACTACATTCTTCCCCAGAGGGTTCTGAAAGAATAGCCTTGGCCAAATATTCCAGAGCTATTTCTGTAGAAGGTTGTAGAAGCTGCCTCCCAGTGTAAGAGCTCCTCCCACTACAGTTCATTCCCCCATCTCGATCCTGAAACCATAAAAATTCCACTCTCCTTCTGAATCGAGTAAAAGCAGCTTCTAGAGCCCAGAGCAGAGAGCGTGGCTTGCGCACTAAACATTACATGGTGGATCTCAATAAAATTAGGAGAGCAGTGTCATTCCAAAGCCTTCCACCGACTGCAATACACAAATGAGCTTCTGCTTCAGCTCTGGAAAACTAATTTCATTACACTGAAGAATTCAGCAGGGGGCTCAGTGTCTTTTAAAGAAAAAAAGTATTCAGTTCAAAGCAAGATGAAGATCTTTTCTGGAGTAGTTTTATAATTACACTTCAAGGACAATGCTTCCACGTGGAAGAAAGATGGCTCAAAGAGATGCCCAGTTAAAATCTGCAGGAGACCCCATGAGAGGAAAACAGAAAGATTGAATGCCTCAAAAGTTTATTATAAATTATCATAAGAGCTAACATTTATGTATTCAAGAAGAGATTCCTCAGAAGACTAGGACTAGAGGTCCCATTTGACCCAGCTATCCCCCTGCTAGGAATATACCCAAAGGAATTTAAAACTCACATTGGAAAGACAGATGTACACCCTTGTTCATAGCAGCTCAGTTCATGATAGCTCAGTCTTGGAAGCAACCCAAATGCCCATCAACTGGAAACTGGATAAAGAAGATTTTTTTTTTTATAAAATGGAGTTTTATTCTGCCATAAAGAATGACAAGACTGATTCATTTATGTGCAAATGGAGACACCTGGAGGACACACTAATAAGTGAAATAAATAGATCACAGATAGGCAAATACCGGATCTTCTCTTTGATATGAGCACCTGTAGATGTAAATGAGCTCTAGAAAGTATGACAGTTTTCATAGAATGGGAAATTTCCAAAGGAAATTTGGTTTGGGAACATAATGAGGGGAAGGAATAAATATGATTCTGAAAGAAAATAAAAGAGCATGTATATAGGGGGTGGGAAGGTGTGGGTGGTAGGGATGTGGGTAAAAATGAGAATTAACTTGCCGGGTGTGGTGGCTCACGCCTGTCTTCCCAGCACTCGGGAGGCAGAGGCAGGAGGATTGCTGAGTTCGAGGCTTGCCTGGGCTACATAGTGAGCTCAGGGCTGGCCTGAACTACAAAGCGAGACCCTGTCTCAAAAAAAAAAAAAATGAGAATTAACTTGTGTCGTATACTGGTACAAATTCCCCAATGTTATGTGTGACTGTGAGATGTATATAAAATGTACCAATAAAGAATTCAATTTTAAAAAAAGCATTTAGTACTGGCTGGCATGTGGGTGCACCCTGTAATTCCAGCTACTCAGGAGACTGAGGTAATCTTGGAGTGGGAGGGAGTAAAAAAAAGAAGAAAAGAAGGGCAACTTGAGAACTGACCGCACCACGGCAGGTGAACAGGGAGAGTAGTGCAGGGCGTTTCTACTTTAAGTAGTATGAGTGACTGTCAAAGGTCTCGCTCAGAATACAACAAAGAGCAAGCTCCAAAAGGAGGCAGAAGAGCAGCTTCCGGGCCAGAGATTTAGCTCAGTGGTTCTAGCGCCTGCCTAGCAAGCACAAGGTCCCTGGTTCGATTCCCGGTAACCACATATAACAATACTGAGTGTGGTGACTCACGCCCTCCAGCAATTAGTACCGCATACTGCAGGCGTGGTGGCTCACGCTGTAATCCCAACACTCAGGAGGCAAAGGCAAGAGGATTGCTGAGTTCGAGGCTTTCTTGGGCTACACAGGGAGTTCAGGCCCAGCCATGGCTCAAGCAGAGAGAATCAGAAAAGAAGGACCAGAGATAAGATGCACGAGAAAGCCAGGAGTCAGATAACACACGGCTGTGTAGGCTGCTACAATGAGTTGGCCTTTTACTCGGAGAGATGGGAGCCATGGAAGTGTCCAGACGACAAGAATGATGTGAACTCGCGCATCACTGAATACTCTGATGGGGAGCAGGGGAGGCGGGGAAACCAGTCAAGTGGCCCCTGGAAGTACCCTACGAAAGGCGGCCTCTCAAGTGCCTGTGTGCAGATGCGGCACAGCACCCTTGCGAAGTTGGGATTCTTTTACACAAACATCCCCCGTTTTCACATGGACAGCTGAGTGGATTTTCATACATTTGCAAGATTATGCAACCGTCATGCCATCTCATTCCAGAGCAGGAATGTGTCAGCCCAGAAAGAAACCCCATCCCCATGAGCAGCATCCTCCCAGTCCCTGACCAGCTTGTGGGTAATTCCTACACGTGGGACCACAGAGTGCATGGCCTTTCGTGTCCATTTGCAGCACAGGCCACGCCAGAGCCATGCTCCCTCTGCCGGCTGGATCTCCACACCCTGTCACCAGGAGCTCCAAGGGGAAGGCACTATGACCTCCATGCCCAGCCAGAAAGGAGACCGCTGTGCCCAGGGAGCTCAAGGACAAAACCCAGTGAACATGGCTGTAGCCTGGGGTCCTGACCCCACTGTTGCTGCCTCACTTGTCCATCTCGTTTACTGCTTTGCTTGATGCGATGACAAAGTCCTTAGTCAGGTTCTCCTTTGCTAGGTTGGGGAAACTGAGGCCTTTTTTCATCTGGATTGGGCACTGCAGCGCCAAGAAATGCTGTCAGTCTGGGGTTTGCAGGGCATTGTAGGGTCTTTACTAGCCTGCTCCTCCTCTGCTGTGTGGACAAAAATAATCTCATGGGCCTTCAAACTTCTCACACTCAAAATTTAAAGACACTTGCCTTTCTTTTGAAAAAAAAATACTGGTACATAAAAGACTGAAAAATGATTGAAATATCATTTTTCTCTTTGCTACTTCCATGATCAACAGCTTTTGACCCCACCCCCACCCGCACCACAGACCAGCTCCTCTCTGAGCAGCTGGGACCAGGCAGACAAGCAGCAGGGGTATTTGATGAATGGAGAACTTTTAATGAATACAGAGTCTTCAGAAAAAGGTGACTTCTCTCGCTCAAATCAGCAGCTGGAAAATTCCCTGAAGGGCAAATCAGAGTCTCTTTGTGTCTCAGATAATTATCCAGTGCCAGCTTGTTCCTAATGGGTTGAAGGTTCTGCATGAAATCCTCTTAACAGATCGGTATCAGTCAGACAACAACCAGGGATACAGACCCCACATTAAGCACTTCAAGTAGATAAAATGAAATGACAAAAAGGGGTTATATGGAGGATGAGAGAATTCAGGACCCAAGGAGGAAGGTTGAGGCTGCCCAGAGATAAACTGCAGCAAAAAGGGACAACTGTCCATAAGTCTGGACAGGCAGATGGAAGAGGAGGTAGGAAATAATCCAAGGATCATTGTCACCAGGCAAAAGCTGGAACTGAAGGGGAAAGGTGGCTACCATAAAGCAAGTTCCTCAAAGGAGAAGTGGGGAAGGTTGACAGAGTGGGGATACTAGGGGACACCGGCTCTCCTTCCTTTGATTCACAGGGGTCCCACAAGGTCTCCCATCAGCCTCTCCAGGAAGAAGTAAGGGAGCTGGTAAATACAGCCCAAGGGGTTCCATGCCCTCCCATGATGAGAGGACCAGGGAAGGACAGCAGCGAATCTTAGAACAGCACAACTTATTAACTCACTCATTCTGGGACAACTGTTGAATCCCCATCATGTCACTGGTACCATGCCAGCTGCCCAAACCTACAACACTAACAAAACATAGCCTTTGCCTCGAGGGATTTATGCATAATTTTGTGAATTGAGGCCGCCTGTGACTCTCAGTCCCTATGGCTTCTCAGGGGATGAACACATGACCTGACTCTGTCCAATCAGCTCATTCTGTATTCATGGCCATAGTGATTGGCTGGAGGAGGGGCACATAACTGAAAGCGAGCCAATGGGAGGCAAGCCCAGGCTCTCAGTAATCCTAAATGAAAAGGAGTTTTCCTTCTCCTGATGTTGCTACAACAGGTGGAAGTACAACTTTACTATTGAGAACCATCTTACTCCTGGCAAAGACAAAAATGTCTAAGAATAAAGCCAACACAAAGGGAAATTTCTGTGGGAGAAAAAGAAAATCCAGGAATCATTTGAGTCCCTGGATCCAGCCATACCTGAAACAAATAATAGTAGATCCTTCTGTTATTTGAACAAATATATATTTGTTCAGCTTTTCAATGTTGGGTTTCTGTCATGTGCCATTTAAATAGCCTTGACTAATGAGATGGAAAACAGAGAGGAAACAGCTTGTAAGAAACAGGAAAGAGGGGTGGGTGTATTCAAGGTTGCAGAGTAGTTAGATGTGGCTAGAGGGCAGGATTTTGTGAAAGGGGGCAGGACATGAGTCTGCGAAGGCCACTGTAGACTTAAAGAGCCTTCAGCCCTCAGCAGCCAAGGCTGGGTTTCTTCTAGAGCTTCTGGAATTGGCTATTTTTACATCAAATAATCAGCATGGATAGGAGGGTGAGGTCACACTGGCCTTGTATTTGGCATCTCTTTTTTTTTTTTTTTTCCTTTCAGAAGCTTTTTGCAAAATTCCCCAGCAGAATGAACTGCTCATTGGTTCCTGCATCACTTTAGCCCCGCTAGAGACCTGTCACATCACATGTGCATGTCCCGGGGAGGGCAGGAGCCATTGGGCGCCCCAGCCTCGGTCCCAGCCTGGCCTTAGGAATGCAGATGCTCATAACTATCTGAACGCTGCACTGAGCAGACATAGTGATGACAGCTTCACAAGTGTGTGTTTTCTTTCAACAACCAGACACCAACTTGTCTCAGCACAGAAATACATCGCATCAGGTTTGCTACTCTCCAGTTGTGCCTAGCAGAGGGGCAGACACTCATTTCATTCAGTTCCCTATTTGTTGTTAAATGCTTACAACATGCCAGGGCTGTGACATGGCTTTCTGTATACCATTGTATCTATCTCTGTCCCGCGCTCCATGATGCAGCTTTAATCCCCTCTTACACACAAGGACTCTGAGGCTCAGAGAGGCCACTCAGCTTGCCTAGGCCACACACCAGCTAAGCAGGGGAGCCTACAGCAACTATCCTGGCCGGCTGGTCACTGTGATGATAAAGAGTAGTGGTCAGCAGGGAGATGATGAGAACACCTCATTTAACACATTAGAACTGCGTGGGGCTCTGGGTGCCCTGTTGCATCTTATTAACTGCGGCAGAGCCTGGCGCCTGAGCCTGGCTAGCTGCAGTGGCTGCAGGGACTCAGGCTGCTGGTCCAGCCCAGCGTGACTCAGCATCTGGAAACATGTGTGGCTTTAAATAGCTCCACTCTCGGGGGCTCTTGGCTGATGGATGGCGGCCACGGTGCGAGTTGAGGGAGGCAGCCAGGCAAGGCATCCCGAGGCGCCCTGAGTGCCGCTTGGAGCAGGGCAGGGGACATTTGGGGCACGAGCGCAGAGCTGTGGAGGGCTGTAATATCACCGAGTTAGGTGAGTGGCCAGGGAGACCCCATCGGACAGCGTCTTCCACCCTGATGCTGCAAGTCTGAGGTCTCCATTTGTCCACACCCGGCCTCACACCGTGGCCTTCCGGGGGTTAGGACACGTCTCTCCTCTCCCCACGGCTCTGTGGAGCATCCACCACAGCAGGAGGACCAAGGTGGGGAGACCAGTGTTCGAACCCCCAGAAAGCCGCTTGACCTTGGACAAGTCCTTCAGGTTCCACGCGCTCATCCATCAAGAGACACTGGTTACGAATGCACGACAGGAAGCAGAGGACAGTCCTGCTGTCCTCCACAGAGGACCAGCAAGTGACTTATGTCCCTCTACAGCCAGAACCAGATGAATGACTGTCCCTCTGATGACAAGGACAACTGTCATGCGCCTGAAGCAGAGCCATCCCCAAGCCAGCTCAGGGTCAGGAGCTGTCACCCCCGGCCTGAGTGCACCCCTGATAGTCATATGTGCCTCAGAGGTCACAGGAGGACTCAGAAAGGATTTTTTAAATTATTTCAATATTGAATTGCTAATCATCGTATAGCCATCACCTCACCAAATTATATTTGTTTCATACTTAAAATCTACTCTTAGCATTTTCAAACTGTACATTATTGTCCATGTCAGTCACTGTGCTGGGTAACAGGTGGCTAGAACTTACTCCGCCTGTTGACTGAAACTCTGTATTCTCACCAGTGTCTGTCCAGTGTGGTTCTGGTGGCATTTGCACCAGTGAATTCTTTTAAGACAATTTCTCAAGTAGTGAGATAATGACACAAAGGGTGACCAATCAAGATAAAGGCAGGGCTGTAGAGAGAGCACTGTAAACATTTGGGGCACAGATGATCCAGATCTGTGTCCAGTGTCCCAGCTGGGCAGTGGCCAGCAGGTCCCGACTCCTCAAGTTTGGATTTCTGCCTCTGACTCACAGTGCAGGAAGCGCCATGTTCCGGTCCCAGGTCAGCATGCAGGCCAAACACAGGAAGAACAGCACACTGTCCATCTCTAAGGCATCCACTTTTATTAAAATTCACTTACATCTGTGATATAGAAGAGTTGACCCAGAGCAAGTCATTTGGATACATTAGGCTGTTTTCCTTGTTAAGGCGTCTTTCTAAATTACTGATTGACTTATCTCTTTTCACAGTATTGGTAGTTGAGCCCAGAGCTTCCACCCTGAGCTCCATCTCCAGCCCTTTTTTTAAAATTTTGAGACTGGGCTAGGTCCCAGTGTTGCCCAGGCCAGGCTTGAACTCATGATCCTTATGCTTCAGTCACTCAAAGTAGCGGGATTACAGGCGTGCAACACCAAGTTCAGCTTCTTGACAGCATTTGTTGTGATTTTGGGTCCCATGATCACTGGGGCCTAGCTAACTGGATTGAAAGCCACCTTGATCATTTACTATCTTGGACAAACAAGTTAAACATCACATTCTCTTCTGTGAGTAAAACAGTGGTAGACACACTCCATAAAGCCATACTTCATATGGGGGTTGAGTGATACACAGGAATCCTTAACATAGTGTTGTCACATAGTAAGTGCTCAAGAAATAGGCTTAGTAAGTTTGGCTTAAAGACTCTATTTGTAGATTTATTTCAAGCCACTGTGCTTTTAGGGTCCAGATGTCACATGTACAGTGCACGGACGATGTTCTGCTCCCAGTGGAAATGAGCTTCCTTCCTGTGTCAGCAGGGCTCCCCAGGAAACACAGCCTGGGCAAACGCATTGCACACTGACAACGAGTTAGGAAAGAGACCCAGGGAGGCCAAGAGGGAGGAAGAGGAAGGAAGACAACAGGGTGGCCGGTCACAGAGGTCTTCAGAGCAGCTGGCTCTCTGTTCCATTCCTCCGGCCTGGGAGCAATCGCACCCCCAGTTCTTATTCCCTGTTGATCCGATGTCCCCTCAGGTGGATGTCACCTCCCCACCCTTCTGCTTTTCCTAAGGGAGGGCAGCAACTGGATCGCACAATGTCCTGGGCTTTGGTGCAACAGGAAAATCCCAGGGCAGGGGGAGAGGTACACGGCTCTCGCAGCCACCGTGGGAATGACAGTTGCAGGGAGGGCGGCACCAACCTAAAACCATGCGAACAGATGGGAAACCCAAGCCATGCCAAGTCTGTTCTTGTTTCTGCCAGGCTGTTTTGGAGCTGAAGAACTACGGTATTTAGTGCCCCTCTTCAATTCATTTTACTTCATTCCTCTGATTATTTGTCAAATAGGTATGGAGCAAAACCATAACAAGAAAACAAATCTAATGGAAAAGTGGCCAAAGGGTAATGAGTAGACAGCCTGTGGAAAGGAAAACACAAACGGCTTCTACACACTTGAAAAGATTCTCAGTCTCAGAAAGTCATACTGAAGCTACACTGAGCTATCGTGTTTCCCCCTTCAGAGGGCATGTTACACAGCTTTGCGCTGCCGAGACAACATGCCCGGAGAACAACTTGAAGTAGGACAGGTTGGTTTTAGCTCACGACCATCCCATAGGTCTCAGCCCATGGTCAGCGGATCTACTGTGCTTAGCATGTGGTGAGGCAGGAGCATCATGGCAGGAGGGCCTGGTGGAAGGAAACTGCTCTCCTTACGGCAGCCAGAGAGGAGGAGGTGAACAGAATCCCCAGGTCACACCCTACAATCCGCTCCCTCAACTAGGTGCTTCCCGTTTCCATTACTTTCTAGTTGTCATCAGATTACGATCACTAACAAATGAACCCACAGTTAAAGTTAGAGCCCTTACGACGCAATCACCTTGCAAAGACCCCACCTCTGAACACGTGGGTTTAGAGTGGAGGAGAGTGTTTCAGATCTAAATCATGCCAGTTTATAACACACTAGGTTGGCAAGGCTGTGGTACTAGGTATTCTCAAACACTCCCTAGGGCTGGGCATGTGGAGTCCAACCCGACAATATCTGTCAAAATTAGGAATGTGCATATTCTATGACATGGCAATTACCTTTCTGAGGAATTTAGCCTACAAAGATCTTTGGACTTGTATAGAGGATGAATGAGCAAGATTATTTACTAGGCGCAAAACACTGGAAACAATGTATATGCCTCTGAGTAGGAGATAAGCATATGCAAAGAATGACAGTCTATTCAGTTAAAAAACCAAACAAACAAAGAACAGAATGAAAGCTGGATGTGGTGGCACATACCTGCAATCCCAGTGCCCTAGGAGGCTGAGGCAGAGCAACAAATTCAAGTTTAGCCTGGGAAACTTAGTCATTTAGGTCCTTTCTCAGTTTAAAAGCAGAATGAGATTCCCTACATAGAAAGATGTCCACGATGTATTAGTAAATAACAAGACACAAAGATATGTTCTTCCCATGATACTTCTGCCTTAAAAACCACCCAAAACTTTAACTAGTAATCAGTCAATCTCACTTTCATGGATCTGAGAGCTGCCTGGGGCTTGACTGATCATGGCGGGGCTCAGCAGGGTGGCTTTGCTCCAAGCTGCAGTTACAGGTCCTGTTTGAGTCCAGGGTACACTGGGCTGAGGGATGTTGGGCAGTCAGGGTACCCTCGCCCCACCCTGGGGCAGGGAGTCCAAGAGCGAGACCCCTCTCCATACACATCGCAGGACACGCCCACATCTGCCCAGCCAACATGACATTGGCCAAAGCAAGTCACATTACCAAGTCCCAGGATGATGGCTCCATCCGCTATGGGCCTGACAAATGTGGGAGCATCAGACCCTCAGAGCAGAGTGAGGAGCAACAGCTCACATGGTCATTTCACACACTTGTGTGTGCATACCTATATGTGTACACGTGTTTTACTCATCTTTGGATAAAGATGTCCTGGAAAAACTGTGGTGATGACTATCTGGATTGGAACTGGGAGAAATGAGGACTAGATGGACAGAGGATGAGTGGGGACGTCCTCCTGTCCACCTTTTGATACTTTAAAAATCTGGAATAGTAGTGATAATATAACAAACAGCGCACAGTGAGTGCCTCCTAAGTGATAGGCACGAGGCTACGTGTTGGGGATAAAGCTTTGGGTAGGGACCCAACTGCCCCTCTATACACTAATGGCGCAGTTGAGTGGTTTCCAAACCCCGTGGCCACCACAAGCCCCTGGGAAGCTCTGACAAGACACTGATGTCTAGCTCCACTCCCAGAGTCGCTGGAGTGATTAATTGGGGAGAAAACCTAGGCACTGATATTTTTTAAGCATCCCAGTTAATTTTAGTGTGAAACCAGGGTTCAGAATAACTGGTCTACTAAAATGGGGCAGATTTAAATAAGGACATAATCACTGGCCGTGCTTGGGTTAAGGATGCCAAAGGAAAAATATGGGAGATTTCTTACAGTACTAAAATAAAGCTTTGCTTTGGTTGAATAACTAGATTCCTGCCTCTCTATTAAGAGGTTAAAAAGAAATGACATATCTGGGCAAAGTACTTAGCTCAATGACAGCACCACCTGCCTCGCAACTGCCATGTTGTGAATTCGGTCCCTGGTACCATATAAAAAAGAAAGAAGAAAGAAAAGACTTATCTCCTTTTCACTTTGGCAGCTAGGAAGCTCAATGCCAAATGTCAAGCAGCTTACTCAGAACAAGTGCCCAAACCTAGGCTACCTACACATGTGATTTTTTTTCCTGAACTGAATTGTTGCCCTGATTTAATTTTCTACTGATCCAGAATCTCTACTCCTATCTTTCTTTTTCCTACTTCTATCTTGTCATTGGTCTGTGTTCCTATGAAGTACTTTAAATCAAATCTTTAATGATGTATAGAAATTACATTATCAATATAATACAAATAAAGCCTTCTGTTTATTTATCTGGCATTTATGATGCTCCAGGTGCTTTAAATATTTCATCTCCAGTTATTAGAAACAAAACACAGGAGAGCTATCACTGTGTTCATTTTACAGACGATGTACTGAGGCCTGGGGAGGATAATGGCTCCACAGCCGAAAGCAGTCAGGCTCTACGTTAGTGAGCTGTCACTGCTGTCATCTGTCAGTGACTTGGAACAGCTCTGAGGGCCAGCGGTCCAGGCGGAGGGCAGGGCTCTGTGGATGCTCCCTTCTTTGCTAACCCACTTCTGAAGGCAGCCCTCCATGTGCAGCACACGGTCCTGCCTGCGGTTCCTGCTGTCCCATCACCACCTACCACGCTGGCTGGCCCTCCTTCCTCCCTGCGCAGGGACCATTGCTACTCCTTGCTCTCCACCAGAATCCAGGACGATCCACCCGCCTCCAACACCTTTAACGCTGTCACACGTGTGACGTCCCTTCTGCCATGCAGGGTACCGTGATCCCAGGAATCGGTGAAGAGCCATCATTGGAGGGCCATCATTTAGCTGATCACAAGCGACACTCAGATCAGGTCCCTGACCTACATACCTATATCTATTCACTATCTGCTCCTGCCTCTGACAAGTCTGGGATACATTTCTGTGAAATTATTAAGTCCGTGTTCCAGCTTCTGTCAAGAGAGAAACTATTTCCTTACAGATAAGATACAAGGTAGTAATAATCCTCACACTACCAAAGAGAAACTTTCCCCATTTGCAGTTGGAGTTGACAGGGTTTTCCCTAAAGCAGGGCACTTAGGGATCAGCTCCCAGCAGGCTCTGCGGTTGCTAGGTGGGGCTTCAGGAAGTGAAGTCTGCTTGGGTTCTGTGGATCACTCCTTTGCTTCCTTGTTTGTTGTCTCTGTCCTTGGAACGTTGGCCCAATATTCACCACAGTGTCCTGGAGCCCAGAAAAGCCCAGCCCCAAACAGGCAGTGTGTCGATCCATGCACAACCCAAAGCTGCACCATAGGTCAGATTCCTCCTGGGAGTGCATTTGAAGGTGGGAGAGGGAATCGAGGGAGCTCTGTCCAGGAGCCCCCACCTGCAAGAGGGTTGATGTGAAAGTCGGACTTGAGAAAGATGGTGTCCGTCTAGCTGGGCCGTTTTGAGAAAAGAGATTACGTCTCCTGCAGGCCACATCGATTGCACTCAGACACCAGTAACAGTCCATCTATGAGACAGATGCACAAGAATATTCACTGCACTGTTTGTAACAGCAAAAAATATGGGCTATCATCCCAATGCCCATCAAGAGGGGACTGGGGAGATAAATGGTCACGATGCAGGAATGTAGAGAACTGTCTGTTTGAAAAAATGGGATCGACAGGGAAAAATGGCCAAGATATATTACTAAATGAAGAAAGCACGTTGCAGCAAAGTGTGATAAAGTAAGATTTTATATATATATAAAAGATGTATAGATCCTAAAGTATCTGGTTTAATGAATATATGATAGTGAACTATCATATATTCATTAAACCAGATACTTTAGGATCTATGTATCTTTACCATACATAAATCACACCTTCATAAAGCAAAAACATCTATATCACTCTGGCTTTTTTATCTTAAGAAGCACATTTTCTTCAAATTATCTTTTGAAATTAAGACTTGACTTTCCATATGATGCAGCATTCTATGCCTTGTGAAAGGCTGTAGGTCCAATGGGTTTGAAGAGAGGACACACTAAGATATGCATCGCATACAATAGAAAAACACATACCAGGGCTAAGTTTATGGATAGAACAAGCTAAAAATGAATATATCTGGATTTAGGAGTGAAATAATGGGGTGAGAGTGGAAAATGCAGTCACTAAGTAATAGATATTTATAGCTGAATTTTTACTAGAGACACCTTAGTAACGTGAAACAAATGTTAAGTAAAACCCTTCCTGGCAAAGTGTCTGCTACTAGACAGGAGGGAAGGAAAAGGGGCAGCACTGCCCAGGAGGCTGCTGGGAGGAGGGACAGATGATCAGAATGTGTTCTATGCATTACAAAAATTTACCAAAAAGAGAAAAACAGCACAAAAACTGTTCAATAAAACCCAATCCACCACGAAGGAGGAGGAGAGGGGAAAGAAGAGGAGGGAGAAGAGAAGGAAGAAAAAAAGGAGAAAGAGGAAGAGGAGGAGAAACAAGGGAGGGAGAGGCCCTTTCTGCTAGCCATGAAAATCATGGAAAATCATGAAAATTATGGAAAATCATGAAAACTCACTTTATATCCATAAAAAATGGGGAAATTGACAATTTAACAAGTCAGGAAAATGAATCTCATTTGTGTTTTTAAAAGAGAAAGATCTCTGTTGTTTTTCTGATTATCAAAGTAGTACATGCTACTGTACAACCAAATATTCAAATAATATGGAAAGTGATCATTGAAACTTACCCCTGGGCCTACACTGTAAGATGAGCTGTGCGTGTAATATGTAAAGGGCCTCTCTTCATGTCAGTAATATTCAAATACACATATCATCCCTACAAGACCCCAATATTTTGGTTGAACAGTGATGGATTTTTACTTTACTTTTCTTTTTTTTTTTTTTTTTGCCAATTTAAACAGGTGTGCAAAGAGAATTCTCATGCATATATCTGTAGGCACCTACCCTATTTTAAGAGGATAAAGTCTTCCCTGATTTTTTTTCTTGAGCCTCAGTTTTCTGTATTAGTCAGCTTTTTCTGTATTAGTCAGTCAGGAAGTGCAATTTGCCAAATGCAGAAGTTTTTACATGTCCTTAAGCATTCTCACCCTTGTGACCCCATCTTCTGTCCATAACAGGAGCGACCATTAGTGTTTGCACTTACTGAACACAGACCTCATGCTGGGGCTTGTAGTTCTTTCCCTTCTGAACAGCCCCTCTGAGGCTGCTATTTCTATTCACCCTCATTTTGTAGATGGGAAAACTGTTGTGGTTTTGATGGACACCGTTACCCAAAAGTCTCATATGTTTGGAGGGTGACTGGATTGTGGGGCGCTACGCTCATGAGCTCATGAATATGCTGTTAGGGGGTGAGGCCTGGTTGAGGTGGGGTGCTGGGGGTGTGACCTGGAAGAGTGTGTGGTCCCCAGATCCTCCTCTCTGTCTGCTTCTCGGCTACCGTGTGGTGATCAGCTTCCCTCCACCAGGCCTTTCCACCGTGCTGGTCCTGCCTTGGAGCCAGCTGACCGTAGGCAGAGTAAACCTCTCCTCTTCTAAATTACGAGTGTCAGGTAGTTTGTCCCAGTCACTGGAAAGCTGACTAATACAGAAAACTGAGGCTCAAGAAAAAAAATCAGGGAAGAACATCTCCAAGGAGCAACCTGCAGCTAGTGATGAGAGGATGAGTGAATAAGCACCCCTTCTTTTAATGGAACGATTGGGACACATACTCTCCAGAGGCTCCCACACTTACATGATGGGATGAAAGTCCAGTTGCCCACAGTAATAACCAGCTACATGACTGCCACCAGCCTTCACCATGGCTTGGTGACCCACCTGTTATTCTCTTCCCATCTCCTGTCCTCTCTCCCCTTCCCAAGGTTCCTGGGGTCATAGTGCACTTAAACTTGAATTCTTACCTTGGGGCTACTCCTGGGGATCCCAAAGAAGACAGCAAAGCAACTACAAAGCCCTCTCCGGTGTTGCCGTGGCCCCGGCCTGGGGTGGACACACCGTACAAATGTAAGCTTATGTTGTCAGGAAGCACAGGACGGGTGCTCACGCAGCAGCTCTCAGGCTGATGGAACACACCCCACCTCCGAGCAGACACCTTCACTTCTGTTGAAGGAGAACGGAGGCCCCCTTCCTTCGAAAACTGCTCTGCATGCGCTGCTCCCTACAGTGACCAGCCGAGAATGCATCCTTTAGCACCCACCCCACCGCGGGACTGTCCTGGAGATCTGGACCCCTTGAACATATTCCCTCAGGAGAAAAAGCAGGAATTCAAAAGACTGACTCAGCATATGGTGCATCGAAGTTTTTCACATAGCTTTGCCGGGAGCCTTTGCTACAAACAAACTGTTAGTCTGGTTGAGAGATAAAAAAAAGTAAATCCTTCCTCAAAAGATGTTAGACATTAATTTCTAAGTTTGCTTCTAAAAGATGTAATCTCTCCTTTCGGGCCTCCTAATGGAATCTGTATGACAATAATTTATTTACCAATTTAATTAATTGCCAGATAGCTTTCCATGGCTGCATGCAGCCCCGGCAAATGGCTGATTCCTATCAGGAAAAGATGTGCGAGCTGCTTCATTTCAGGGATGAGCCCTAAACTAAAGAGATTTCTATCTCGGAAATGGCTCCTTTCAAAAAGGAAAATTCTCTGGTGTCTTACAATGGGGCTGATTCCCTGAGTCTGAGCCGGAAGGGAACTGGAACAGACTGAGTCCCAGTACTGCCTCCTTTTGCAGCTGAGAAAGACAAAGGCCCGGAAAGAAAAGTGGCCCAGCATCCTGATTCCCAGTTCAGAGCTCAGCACACAGACCTCTGTCCACACCCTGAGACAAAACGCTTTCTGCTCCCAGTGTGCTGGGCTGGGTGCTGCTGGATCGATGGATAAAGGCAGAGGCAAGAAAAGATGCCTCACCTAGAACAGCTTCAAAAACCCATCACTTTGTCTCAAAGGAGACTGAGCTAATGCATACAGCATTACTTAGCCTGACAGAAGAAGTGGTGGGACCGTGGCGAATGTGAGATCATGTGCAAGGGCCCAGTGCTGCAGATCATCTGGGTTTTAGGGACCAGTAGGAAATGCAAAGAGGCTACCAGAAGTGGCAGAGGCTGACAGCTGCCCTCCAGGGCTCACATTAGACCACATTTCCCAGGCTCCTTTGCAATTAGAGGTAGCCATTGTTGGACCAGGGCCAATACAATGTAAGCAAAAGTCATATACAATACTTCCAGGCATGGCCTGTGAAACCCCCATGTCTGCCTTCCTGTGCTCTTGAACCCCTCCCTGCTGCAGGAAGGGGCACCAGGATGCCTAGGTTGAGGATGGCAGAGCCACCATCAGCTGAGGTCTGTGGGTCCAAGAATAACCGTGAGGACCACCTACTGCCCAGAGTGTCACACATGAAAGAAAGAACTGCTGTGTTCCTGGTGTCTCTGGATTGCTGCAGAGGTCCTGTTAATCAACCCAAAAGACCACACAATTATGACAGAGAGAAGGGTGACAGGAGCCAAAGGACTAAATGGTCTGGATGCAGCGACCCAGACTGGGGGAGATCAGTGCAGCTTCCTCCATTCATTCACTCGACAAACATTTATTGAGCACTTGCTCTGCCCCGGGGGCTATTCTAGAAGCAATCAATCAGTAAAAAAGTTGTTGTCATCAAAACTCCACTAGAAGTCATGAGGGATGCAGAAGTGTCTTAGCCCACTGGGACTATAACAAAATGCCCTAACCACACGGCTTATCAGCAACAGAATGTCCTTTGGACCATGCTGGAGGCTAGGAGCTAGAAGAGCAAAACGCCTACAGATTTAGTGTCCAGCGATGAGGGCTGATGTTGGTACAAAGATAGCCGTCTTCACACTGTGTGCTCACATGGGGTTGGAGTAAGCAAGGGCCTCTTTTAGAAGATAAAGATCTCCTGCATTAGGGCTCTGCGTCCATGACCCAATCACCAGCCAAAGTCCCACTCCTAGCCTCCACCACCTTGAGGACCAGGTTTGAACTTGGGAAGGTGGGGAAGGGACAAACATCCAGGCAACCACGCAGAGAAAAGAAAGCCAGAATGCCCTGCTGCATGGACCTCAGGCTCTTCAGAGAATAAGGTGACATTTACACTCAAGGTGAAGGCAGTGGGTGGAAACCAGGGAACAGCCCAGATGGCACCGCTCCTGGGAGCGGGAACAACAGGTGCAAAGGTGGGAGGGTGGGAGAAGGTGGTGTTGTGGGGACAAGTCAAGTCACTGAGCCTGTCTGGGATGTAGAGTGGGCGGCTGGGAGGGAGGAAGGGAAGGAAGGAGGTGTCAAGAGGTGAGGCTGAGACAGGTGCAGAGACAGAAACCCGCAGGAACATAGAGATGGGGCCCAGGTGAGACAGAAAACCTGCTGTCAGAACCAGGGAGAAAGAGGGAGAGCAGAATGTCCAACAGGAACAGTGGACGGGCCCTGCAGAGACCCTCTCCTCACCCCCACTGCTCGGGCTTATTTTCATGATGGAGAGAGAGGCCCATGTGGTATTTTCACCCTTTGGTTGGGCGGGAAGGTAAATATTTTTTCTCCTAGAGAGCTGCCTATCTGGAGGGTACTGTCAGCTAACCCAAGAGCATCCTGGACATGGCTCAGCCAAGTGTTCAGGGCCATCTGCTCCCCGGGTGAGCGACGGAGGCCCAGATTCTCTGCTCTCCCTGACACTGACTGCTGGTCGTGAGGCCTCACATCTTCATTTGTGCCAAGCACAGGTACTTCCCTTCTCTGACATTCTGGCAGAAACTTAAGAGTTTGTGGTTGTGAAGGTTTGGATCTGAAATGTCCTCCTAAGGATTGTGTATTGAAAGTTCGGTCCCCAGCGCAGCAGTGTTCAGAGCTGCTCTTCCTCCCTGATGTCTCTGCCTCACCACAGGCCTAGAAGCAATGGAGTCTGTGGACCATGGACTGAATCTGCTGAAACCATGAACTACAATAAACCTTTGCTCCTCTATGTTGTTTTCCTCAGCTATTGTTTCATAGCAACGGAAAGCTGACTAACGCCATGAGACTGAATTTATCTGTGAGGATGTTCAGTCTCTGTTTGCCACAGGAGACCTTGGGAACTGGCCATGTCTGTCCTGTCTGCAAGTACATGCATAGTAGGTATTCAACAGCTAGCATTACTTAATTAAAAGAAAACACAGAGGAAGGAAGGGAGAAAAAGAAAAGGATGTCAAACACATGTACTGAGCACTGTGACAGGTTGCAAGGGGACCTGATTGCATCTGAACAAAGCCTTCAGGAAGAGAAGGCTACAAGAGGGACTACAGTGACCATCGTGGGGATCCCTGGGAAAGGTCATGAACCTCAATGCTTCTAGAAGAGGCATCGACAGCTATGAACAGAGGCAAGGAAAGCAGCACATAGTTACAGTGATCACCAGAAAATCACACAACCACCGACCCCTCCCACCAGGTTACCTGTGCTGAGGGGTAGGGAGTGATGAGAGGAAGACAGAGGGTGCAGCCTGATTCCTGGAAGTTACTGAGGTTGTCCTAAGTTTCCCAAGGACCTAGGGATAATTCCTAAAAATCCCCAGACTCCTATCTCTTCTTTCAAAGACAGAAATCAGAATTTTCTCCTTTCTGGCTAAAACTGAAGATTTCCAGGTATTGAAAGCCTTTGGATTTTGTAAGAGTGAAGAGAAAAGATGAATTCCTGGTGGGAACAAATGAGCAAGAGACAGTGTCCTGACAAAGATGACCAGAGGGAGATGGACAATCACAGACCATGACAGATCCCCAAGTCCATGTCAGTGTAATGAAGTATGAAGAAATGAAGGGGCCTACAAGCCAAGCAAGAAATTTAACAGGAACAATGGAGCAAGAAACCCTTCTGTAGACACTAAAACTGCTTAGTCTGATGAATAGCAAGATATTTACTAATCTCCAAGAATCTCCCACAATTTACATATTCATTACCAAGGGGAAAGCTATAACTGCCATGGAAAAACCTGTTAACAATAGGCAACCAATCTCATCAGGAATGAGACAAACCAACAGCAAGTGCATCCAAATGTGATACCCAGAGGAAATGGTAGGGTCACTGCTATGTTATTCTTGCCCCAGATGCAATCTCTGACTCAATCACAGGGAAGCAGAAGGAAAGGCTGAATTGTGGACATTCTATAAAGTAAAAGAATACATAAATCAGCTTCCCATCACTATGACAAAATACCTGAGGATAACAACTTAAAGGAGGAGATTTATTTTAGCTTATGGTTTTAAGGGTTCAGTCAATGGTGAGCTCGTTCCACTGTTTTTAAGCTGCCAGTGAAGCAGAATCACCATGCAGAAACAGAAAAAGTGCCACACATGAACACAAGATACCCTTCCATGGCAACCCCTAGTGACCTAGTGCCCCCAACTGGACCCCACCTCCTAATAATCCATTCAGCTATGAACTCATCAGTAAATGAACTCATCAACTAAATTACGGCTATTTATGGGAATGTCCTTTTCCCTGGGTGCATATTGTGAGGTATTGGAAGTGGGGGAAGAGCTGGAAAGAGAATTCTCAAATTGAAGCAGAGGGTGAAGGCTGGTTTCTGGACTCAGGAGAACTGGGTTCAAATCCCAGCTCTGCTACCTGTTAGCTGTATAGCCTTGGGAAAGCCAGTTGATTCCCTGAGCTTCATTTTTTTTCTCTGTAAAATGGGTCTAATGAGAGAGACTTCCTTCATAAGATTATTGGGCAGATTTGATAAGATAACTCACCACAAAACCTGAGAACAGGGCTGGAGATTTAGCTCAGTGTTTCCAGCTCCTGCCTCACAAGCTCAAGGTCCTGAGTTTGATTCCCAGTAACCACATACAATGCTGGGTGTGGTGACTCATGCCCAACAGCAATCAATACCACATACCACAGTGCCAGGTGTGATTGCTCACGCCTGTAATCCCAGCACTCAGGAGGCAGAGGCAGGAGGATTGCTGAGTTCAAGGCTTGCTTGGGCTCCATAGTGAGCTCAAGGCCAGCCTGAACTAGAGCAAGACGCTGTCTCAAAACAAAACAAAACCTGAGAACAGTTTCTGGTTCTCATGGTTGCTTGCTAACTCTTAGAAGCAGCTGTGAATCTAAGCCTCAGAGATAAAAGGAATCTTCAGTCTTCCAGTCAAATTCCCCCCTAAATATGGGTCTCCCCAGGAAATGCTCTCCATGAAATGAAGCAGAAAGTTTCTAAACATCACACCACTGAAAGTCAGAGATGTGAGGGTCTGGTGGAACCCTTTTATTTTACAAAGAGGGAGCCCGAACCCCAGAGTGGTCAAGGTCAAATGGCTTACCAAGCTCAATCTGGCTCATCAAAATTTTAATTTACACCTACTATGTTTGAGGACAGTGCTAGACACCATGGGGCTCACAGAGATAATCAGATGTGGGGATTACGTGTAAAAGCATGTGTGTGTGCAATAATTATGAAGTGTTGATGGAGACAAACCAGAAGAAATCTTTGCCCACAACTCCCCACTGAACTCTCATGAGTCCCCAAACGTATGTTTTTCAAGGTTCCATTCCTATGTCATTGCCTGAATCTGGAAGCTCAAACCCTTCTCCATTTCCCTCTGCAAATTTTACCATGCTATTACTCTGCACTTTCGGGGGCTCCTGACTACCTTTGGAAAAAGCACACATTCGTTTTTAGAGGATACTTCATCCAGCCTAACCACACAAAACAGTCCTCTGAGTAGACTGACAGTCAGACCACAAAGTTCGCTGAGCACCTACTATGTGTGGGAGGCTGCTGGGAGGATACAAAGAAGAATTCGTTTTCTTTGCTATCAGCTGCTTACACCACAGCTGGGAGAAGACATGCTTGGAAACAGGGTGGGCAACACCAGAAAGTATAGAGCCATGAATCTCCAAGCAGGGGCCATGAAGAGACCCTGGATGTTCACCATCGGAAAACCAACTTGGGTGAGGGAGTGTTTCTGTAGCCGGTGTGTGGGAGACCTGTGTACATGGGGGCCTCGTGTGTTCCACGGCGTGGTAGATAGACCCCCTCCTCCAGGGAAAAAACCCATATCTTCATCCCCAGAACCTCTGACTACGTCACTTTACATGGCAAAAGAGACTCTGCAAGATGTGATTGGCAAGATATCAAAATGGAGAGATTAAGCTCCATGATCCTGGCGGGCCTTAAGTGGAATCCCAAGTGTCTTCCTAAGAGGGTGATTTTAGCGTGGAAGAAAGCAGAAGCAAGGGTTTGGGGTGGTGGGATTGCTGGCTGGAGGACTGTGAGCCAATACATGTGGGTGGCCTCCAGGAGATGGCAGAAAATAAATTCCCCCGGGGTTTCCCACAACACACATAGTCCTGTCCACACCTGAACTTTTACCCCCTGAGGCCCACTCCGAACTTCTGATCTTCAGAGTTATAACAAATCTGCATTGCTTTAAGCCACTAAGAGCAGGCAAGTTTGCTCCAGCAGTCATAAGCAATAGGCTGCCCTATGGCTCCCCACATCCTCACAGCCAGGAGCGGTCAGGAGCAGTGTTTACCCAGCAAAGGACCTGGTTTTCTCCTTCAGACCAGGAGGGACCCCCCACTGGTGACAGCCCTCAGAGACAGCAGTATTTTCTGGCACTTTCTTGAACTCTGCTAAGTTTTGGAAATAGCTTGCATTTAAATTCTCCTCAAATAACCCAGTCTGAGAACACCAGCTGTTTCTGGCTGGGATCCTCATCAATCTTATCATAAAATTCTCATTAATCCTATCCCATGAAAAGTCTTGTCCCTGGACTTCTGTATATTCCAGAACATTCCAGAATATTCCTGTATATTCCAGAACATTCCTCTCCCTAGATTTCCACTTATCCCAGAGGTTGATTTCCTCACAGCCCTCCCCATACCCTGGCTCTGGGTACCACAGATGCTTCTCAGCCACCTGAGTGTCTAACCAGCTTTTCTCGGTTTCCCACAAAAATCTACTCACAACAAGAGGCTCTTATTAACTACACTGTATGCAGGTCTCAAATCATTACATTGTACTCCATAAATTCCTACAATAAGAAAAGATAGTTAAAAATTTAAAGAATGAAGAATTTAACAATGTCATCTTTAGCCAAATGGTTCACGAATATATACATATTGGAGCAACGTAAGCAATGGCTAAAGGACACTGAAGACATGCAATCCCAAAACATCTCCTGGGATTTCACGTGGATTCTCTGCTGCTTGCTGAGGCCTCCTTCCTCCTCCTCCCACCTCTTTCCCCTCAACCTCTTGAATGTAGAGTGAGACAGGGGTGTGGGGACAGAAATCACACTCCCCCCCCAAACTCTCACCAAAGCAGTCTTCTAAACAAAGACAGTTCTATCTGTGCCTGCGAAGAATTCTAATGGAAATAACATTTTTCACTCAATACAGAAGTGGTGAGATTTTGGAGTTTGAAAGCTGAGGTCCCCAGGGAAGGCTAAGAAGCAGACAGAAATTACAGAAAGTGAGAGGAAGCAAGAGGCACCTAATAATATGGCAGCAGCTGGGACCTCCAGAAGAAAGTTCCAGTATCTGTAGGGATCGAGGCGACTCACAGTGTTGACTACCCAGTTTTGTTTCCTGTTGCCTTGGGCCTTGGTCCAGCCCAGCCATCCCCAACCTTCAGTAAAAATCTGCTACACATATCTCACCTACTTTGGTGATTCTGAGAATAGAGGAAAAAGACCATATTCAAAATAGGGTGAAGAGAAGATGAGAAACAACTACCAGGAGACAAGACATCGCACAGATCTCTATAGAATTCCTCCCAAGGCACAGCCAGGAAGGCAAAGTTCCTCTGGATGGATCCAAGAAAGATACATGAATCCACAGGGTGGGGGCTTGGATCAACAATGTTTTTACGTTCCTGGGACAACTGGCCCTGGCAGCACGAAGGAATGGGAGCCATCCGAGTGGCACTCATGGATGGCCTTTGGGCGCTCTTAAACTCAGTGCTGGCAGTCAAGGTCTTATGATCACAGGGAAAGACAGTGATTCACCAGAATCTCTGCAAACTGTGGTATTAACTACATGTCTGCAAGACAGGCAATGAAAAAGCTAAAATTAGCCAACAGTCTGATATGTTGACATTTGGCAACAGTAACTAAAGCTTCTATGAAAGACAGATTTCTGAAATGAGCTTATGTTTCATGATGACACCCAGGCTTTCAGGGGCCCCAAGAAATTTTGCAAATTCAGCATTGTGTCTGTATCTATCAAGACATGCACCGAGCTGGGGAAAGGAGGCAGATTCCCTGCTCTGTGAGGAGAACAAAGAAAGGAAGAGCAAAGGGCAGAAGCTTTAGACTAGGCCACAGCCTGAGCCACTGGAGTGTGTATTAATTAATATGCACACCCAGAAACAGTGCTTTTCAAAAGAGTAAAACACAATAAGACTCTGTGGGGAACTCGAGAATTAATTATACTGCTTAAATTATGGCAATGTCTCCAAGCTGGGAAAACCATTTATATTATATGTCAGAAGCTGAGCCAAAGGTTTGAGTAGATTAACTCATTTGATCCTCAGCAACAGCTTGGGTAGGAGATGCTATCATTATCCTATTTTATACATAGGGAATCAAGGCCCAGGGACATGAACTCGTTCAGCTGCCATTTCAGTCAGGATCAAATGGAGAAATCAGAAACCTTTTCAAGTAGTCACAACAGGGAGAATTTAATGCAATGAACCGGTTACCCGGATGAGAAGGAAAATGAGCTGACAAGGGATGGTAAGGCTCCCACAAGATTGGCAGTAGCAGAAAGCTGTAACTCCCTGAGGCTGAGGGAAGGAGAAGGATATGAGAGTCCCTCAGCTTTGTTGTTGGTGGGAATGTAAATTGACCCAGCCACTATAGCAATCAATATGGTGATTCCTTAAAAAATTAAAAATAGAAATTCCATTCAACCCAGCCACTCCACTTCTGGGTATCTTCCTGAAAGAATTAAAGACATTATAGTATAGCAATACATGCACACCCATGTTTATAGCAGCACAATTCATAATAGTTAAATCTTGAAAGTGACCCATAGGTCAATCAACAGATGAATGGATAAAGTGTAATGTTTATATACAATAGAATAGTATTCTATCCCAAAGAAGAATAAACTTGGTAGGAAAATGGATGTACCTTGAGATCATAATGTTAAGTGAAATGAAGCAGACGCACAAGTTTCAATGTTGCATAACTTCTCTTATATAAGAACCTCAGATTATTAAAAATTTAAGGAGAAAACTAAGACAGACAAGAGGAAACAGCGAGATAGATCTTTACAAGCGAGAAGGGACATAAATGGAGGCAATGGGAAGAGAGAAGAAGCCCAGGGGAATAAAAGAATGAAGGTGTGCTGTGTGCTTGTGCCTGCTCCCCATGATGGATATAATTATTTCATGTGCAAACATGTACTAATAAAAAAATTTTTTAAAGTCTCCCGCAGCTCTGAAGCCAGGGTTACCTGGAGAAGTCAACACAGAGAGAGAGAGAAGAGGAATACCAGTCTCCCACGAGCTGACCCAGCAGGAAGCCAGCTCACAGGAAGCATGAGAAATGCAACTGGTAGGAGAATGCAGGGCCACAGAAGAGAGCAGAGGACAGGCAAAGAGGCCAAGGACCAGGGCAGCTATCAAGTGGCTTATCAGAATTTGAACCCAGGTCCCTCACGGAGGCGCAATGAACCACAGCTCCCTTCATGGAAGAACACATCGGCCAACTCCAGATTGCTTCAGGGAGACCTCGCTGTGCCCCTTCCCCATGGGCACGGCACAGGCTCAGAGACTGCGGCCATGCTCTTCTCCAGGGTAGACACAAAGAGGTTACCACAAGGCTAAGACCCACCCCTGACTCAGGCAATGGCTCTCTGTGTGAGAGTAAGCATAGGACCTCATCTCTCTGAGCCTCAGTTTCTCCCTCTGGAAGATGGACGCTAAAAATCCACGCACCATGGTAGAGTTGACTTAACACAGGGAGCAGATGGAGCAGCAGGTACTCAAAGAACTCTACCTAATCCCATCGCCACCACCCACAGCCTTACACAACCGACAGAAGTCCCAGGTCGCTCATGCAATTATCATGTCTCTTACAGGCTGCGTGTCCCTACGAAGAAGTAGTACTTGCAAAGGAGCGATGTGAATCCTCAGTTACATCTTCACAGCTGTCCCGGGCACTGTCCCAAGGCCCCCGGCTGTCAAGCAAACTGACTCAAGTTCACTAACAATTACAAGCTGCTCCTAGAAAGAATACCCAGAGATCCCTGCAAATGCTGTTGACTCTGGCCTCTTCTCTTTGAAGAGCGCATTTACCACCTGCTGGGGCCTTGCTCTGCTTTCATTAGAAAGTTATTCATTAGGAGAAAAAAGAAAAGAAATCTAAATATCTAGGCAAACAAGCCTCACTGGCAGATCTGTTAAGAACCTTAGGTTTGGAAGGCATCAGAGATATGCAGGGCACATGGGGGTGGGATTAGGAGATTTCACCCTGGACCCAAGCACAGTGTGAAGCTGTCTGAACTGCTCTGCTCAGTGTGGGTAGATTTAACTCTGGTGGGAAATCATCCTGCAAGTTATCTGCTCTCTCAGGAACAGGCCCACGAAGTCAGCCCCCAAACAATAACGTCGTGCACCTTCTAGGGCACCCTTCTCTCTCCCTCTGCACAGAGGCAGGGCATCGAAGACGGTGGCACTGAAAGTCTGCCCCCCCCCTGCAGTGTCCCCCAAAGGTACATGTCCCCCAAAGCACTCAGAACCTCCAAATCTGGCTTTGTGTGGAAAGTGTCTCTGCGGCTGTGAGCGGTTACAATGTCACGCCAGAGTTGGGCGTGGTGGCCCACACCTGTCACCTCGGCACCCAAGGAGGCTGAAGGTAATGGTTTACAAGTTTGAGTCCTGTCTGGGGCAACCTGGTGACTTAGCAAGACCCTGTCTCAAAATAAAAACTAAAACTAGCTTGGGATGTAGCTCAGTGGTAGAGTGATTCCCAGTATTAGACAAAAAAAAAAATATGATGCTGGCTTAGGGTGGGGCCTGAATCCAATAACTGAGGTCCTTTTAAGAGAAAAAGGGGTCTCAGAGACACATGTAGCAAAGAAAGTCATGTGACAGCAGACACAGAGGCCAGAGAGATGCAGGCCCTACACAGGGGACAGAAGGGTTCCCCAGAGGCCCAGAAGCTGGGAGAGGCAGGAAGAAAGCTGCCTGGAGTCTCAGAAGTTGCATGGCCCTGCTGACCGGTGCTTTCAGACTTGCAGCTTCCAGAACCGTAAGAATGCATTTCTGCTGTGTGAAGCTGCCCAGCTCGTGGACTTCCTGGGCAGCCTCAGGAAATTAACACAGTCTCAATTTTTGTTCTTACCTTGTCACAGAGCAGTGACAGTCTGTGGCTCAGTACCATCCCGTGGGCCACACTTTCAATAGCACTGATGGGAGACTTTGAAGTACAGATTTGAGCTCCATCTTTCTCCAGCGGATAGCAGGCTTCCCAAGGGAGCTGGTCACACTGGCTTCCCTCGGATCTATTGCTGACATTTTGGAGATTTAAGTGGCAGTGTGTGATGGCTACAATGTCAGAAGTGTGACAGTAAATTCAACCCTAAGGTGCAGGGCAACTGTTGTGCATGTTACTGCCTCAGCAGCCTAGTCTGCTTCGCCTGAAACTGAGTCCCCAACAGAGAGCCCTAGGGATGATTGTGCACATAGGGTTCACATACTGATCTGTTAGTCAGGGCTGGAAGAAGATTCTTAGAGGGAAAAGAGCTGTATGATACTAGTCCTGTCTACCTGGGATTAAAATACAGAAAATCCAGCCTCTGCCTGGGTGCTCAGACATTCCAGGTTCCCTCCAGATTCCCTCCAGGCAACCACTCTGCACAGCCTTGGGGTGGCCACTGCTGTTACCCCTTGGTTTATGGAAGTGCACACTTCTGGATGCTGCTGTCCATCCCCCCTGGTCATTTTTCTTCATGTGTTCAGCAAATGTGCGTGTGACAGTCACGACTCACCCAGACATGCAAGGACCACAGCCCACCAAGTTAGAGACAAAGCCTCAAACTGAGGGGGCTTTTAATTTGGTGAGAATATACAGATCAGCAAATAACGATGGAACAATGAGTTAAGGTGTCTGATTAAGCTCCAGTGCCACGTAGAGATGCATCTGCGGGACACTAACTACACAATGGTTCGACATCTTGTTGATTCTGCCCTGGTCCAGAAGTTACTAGGCAAAGAAACTAGAGGAAATTTTAGTTGTTGTTCCTGGAAAATACAAGTGTGACTAATACCTAGTAGGTAGTGATCAGAGATGCTATTCAACAGCTTACAATGCTCCGGCCAACCCCGATGACAAAGAAATATCCTGTCCAAAGCGTGTCAAGGTTGAGAAACCCTAAGCTTCAGGGGTCAACGCTGTGATGAGTTTGAGATGGGCTTTGGAGGATGTATAGGAGTTTATTAGATGGAGAGAAGGAGAAAAGGAATTGTAGGCAGAGGCTATAGCCTATGCAAAAGAAAGGGGGGAAGTAAAGGGCAAGGCCTATTTAAAGAATACGTTTTGGGGTAGTCTCCAAAATAGGAATAGTTCTGCATGGGCCATAAGACAGGGTAGAGCTAGATCTCACTGTGGTGCTGAAAGGATAGAAATGAGTCCCAAATTCTGGGCACCTATCCCCTGGCAGGTCGCATTGCAAAGTGCTCCATCGCAGACACACTCTGCCCAACCTGGATCCAGAAAGCCACGAGTGGCCACAGAAGGGCAGCGACCAGACAGGAAGCCACGCCCCGCGCCTGTGTGTCTGTCATGGTGGGCTTCCCAAACCCCTGCCTGGAGCTGCTCACTCACCAACGGTAGCCACAGAGACTCTCTTGGCTGGGTTTCCCTGGGAAGGACAGGCCGGTCATCTGAGTCCTCAGAAGCCGCACACACTCGAAAACATGTTCCTAAAGCTCTGTCTCAACACCCCTGCACACTTCTCTTCATTTCTGTTTGAACCATCTGCAAAAGCAAACTGTGAGTCCCAGCGGACCACACAGGAGGCCAGAGATCGCCCGGGCCCGTGACCTCCAGAGTCAGGCCGACCGCCACTGAGATGATCGATACTGCACTCTTCACACAGTCTCCTCCCTGGACGCCTGTCCCGCAGCCTTTATCTCTGCTCTGTGACAGCCAGGGCTGCAAGGGGCAGTCTAAGTAGCATTTCCAGTTGTTTGTTATGTGACCTGGGCCTTGTGTTCTTGTCTGTTTACTGGGAATAATCAATGAGGCACCCAATGCAGAGACTCCAGGAGGGATTCGTGGAGACCACGCATGTGATTTGCGTAGGCGCCAGGCACATCCGTAGACGAACGCAGTGGTTACATGACTGTGGTCATGTGATCTGCGAGACCTCTCACACTATGAATTCCAAGTTCGAAGGAGACACACGGACAGAAGGGAAACTGCCGGGTCCTCCCCTGCCTCTGCCATACCCACTCGGACCCTGGTCGCCTTGCATATCTGCTCCCTCGGATCACCTGTGCCCACCGGGATCTTCCTTCCAGAAAGAATTCCTCCAGCTGTGAGCAACGAGGTCTTTGGGAATCTGCTCAGCACTGGAGCCAAAGCCACCTCCCTCCCAGTGGCCTGACCAAAGACTGGGTATGGCGGGGTGCTGGGGGAGGGCCTCCCAACGTGGGGGCCTCCTGGAGACCATGTTCTGATGGAAGCTCACGTGGCAGCCAGCCAAGTGCTGGCATATCTGTGCAGGTGTAGTGTGTGCTGATGTCCAGGTATGTGCAGGTGAGTGTGTACCAGCTGCAAGTGTGTGTAGGTGTGAGCATGCAGGTGAGAGTGTGCAGGTGTGGTATGCCGATTCAGATGTGTATAGCTGTGCAGGTGTTTTCAGGAATGTGTGAGTGCAGGTGTGGGTGTGTCCAGAAATGCTGTGCTGGTGCCAGGGCAGGTGTAAGCGTGGGTACGTGCAGCTGAGTGTGTGCAGGAGTGTGTGCATGTGCAGGTGTGTGTCCAGAGCTCGTCTCTTGCCCAGAGCACAGGCTCGACCTCAGGCAGCACCACAGGCGTGGAGCTTGCAGATCGCAAGTCCCCCCCTCAAACGTGGGTCCCTGCTCGGTGCGGGGAGCTGTGCTGCAGCGTCCCTCTCAGGCAGCCCCTTGGCACAGGGAAGCTTTGCAGAGCCCGAACTCCCCAGGTCCAGACTCAGCGATCGCAAGAGCAACCGGTGTGCACCGGTGCAGGGCCGCACCCTACACTCCCTGGAAGAACCAGCCTCCCAGCTGCAGCCACCCTGCCCACGGCACGTGGCCCTAGGTCGACCCCCACAGGTGGCTGACCCCAGACAAGCCCAGCCACCCAGAACCCACCATGAACCCAGATCACCAGTCAGACAACAGAGCAGGTCAAGAGTGTGAAGCATTTGCTCAAGACTGGAACATCATGAGATGGCGGTGGAGAAGGCACCTCTGGGCTTTTAGTAGTTTAAGCCATGTGTTTTTTGTTTGTTTGTTTGTTTGTTTTTGAGACAGGGTCTCGCTTTGTAGTTTAGGCTGGCCCTGAGCTCACTATGGTGCCCAGGCAAGCCACCGCGAACTCAGCAATCCTCCTGCCTCTGCCTCCTGAGTGCTGGGATGACAGGCATGAGCCACCACACCCGGCGAGCCATGTTTTATCCCACATTCCTGTCTAATCGAAACCTGAAGCTGAGAAACGAACCTGGGACTTTTCTTCACTGGCTGGAAGCCTGTCAAAACAACCCAATAAACCCGTAAGATATGTACCTTCCTTATGGATTTTTTTCTCTTGTTTTCCATCTTCTCAAAGGTAAGAGAAAGGGAGAGAGAAAAGTATCAGGACTATACCAGTTTGATTTAAATATTTACTGTCTGTAGAACCTGAAGAAGTCCTTTCCCTATAATTAAATGTCATTTTTCTAGAAAACTTAATTAGAAAAACCATCAGGGGAGAAATCCCCCAAATGGCTATGACAGGATACCAGTGTCTGAGACTGCTAGGTTAGAAGGGAGAGAGGGAAGAAATATGGCACTATCCATGGTGACCGGAAAAATATCTCTGAGGTATTGGGAGCCTCTCTGACCGGGCAGAGATCAGAAGAATTAGGAAATCATTTCTCAATTTCCTGTTTCTTATGAAAACTCCAAAATGCACCCTCAGCTGAGGAGGCAATTAGAAGGCAGGCTTTCCCTTTAAACTCAGTAAGAGCTGGACATTTATGAAAACTCAAATGCTGCCAAATAGTGCATATATTTCATACTTGACTGGTATTATTTTAGCAGGCACCAGGGAATGGATAAAACGGGCGTCACTACTGGACTGCCTAATGTACCAAGCATCAGGGGGCCCTCTTTCTCTCTCTCTCTCTCTCTCTCTCTCTCTCTCTCTCTCTCTCTCCCCCCCTGTCAGGGAGAGCTTTCCAGAGCCCAAACTCCTCAGGCCCAGAGTCAGCGATCGCAAGAGCAGAGATCTCTCTCTCTGTCTCTCCCTCCTTCCTTCCCTCCCTCTCTCCCTCTCCCTTTTTCTCTCCTCTCCATAAAGTGCAATGAACTATGGGAGTTTCACCTTCTTGCCTCCCTGCAAAATATAAAACATGGCATCCTTCTGCCATGCTTAGCAAGCTCCAACCAGAGCTCAGGCAAAAGACAAGCTCTCCCAAAGCCAGGAGCCCCCAGCATCGCCCTGGGAGAGCCTTCTGCAGGGAGTCACAGGAAGGTCAAGCGATGCAGTGCACCCCTCCCTGCTCAGCCCATCACCAGGAGCTTAGGACAGCCTCAAACGCTGGTGACCTGCAGGGCTCTGTGCTCAGACCAGGACGCCAGAGCCCAGGAAGCCAGCCGCCAACAAAAAGCAACAGCTGGGATGCTCTCCTTTCCTGGGAGGCGCTCAGATCCATCTCCAGCGGTGTGAGGAAGCGAACAGCAAGTGGATTCTTTTAAGGTGAAATTCAGGGAATGGTTGAGTGATTAATAACCATGCAGAGGACATTAGATTTTAAGTTTGTTTGGTTCTTTTTTTGAGACAAGGTCTCGCTTTGTAGTTCAGGCTGGCTCTGAGCTCACTATGTAGCCCAGGCAAGCCTCGAACTCAGCAATCCTCCTGCCTCTGCCTCCTGAGTGCTGGGATTACAAACGTGAGCCACCACACCCAGCACTGTGGTATGTGGTATTGATTGCTGGTGGGCGTGAGTCTCCACGGCCAGCATTGTATGTGATTACTGGGGATCGAACTCAGGGCTTTGCGCTTGCGAGGCAGGCGCCGGAACCACTGAGCTAACCCTCCGGCCCAAGATTTTAAGTTTTCATGAGTCCCAGGACAATATGATGTCCCAAGTGCTGGTCACGAAAGCCAGGACAAAGCACAAAACATGTTGCACTCATAAAATGTCCATCCATGATCATGCAGTTTGTATGACACTGGCCACTGTCAGGGAAAACTGGGGGACACAGAAACTTAACAGGAGGTTGGAAAAGTACAAGAACATGAACAAGCTGAGATCTGCTAACCCTGTGCCACAAGTCTGGGTCTCCCACAAAGCTGGTGGCTCAAGGACACGGAGGAAACAGCTGGTATGTGTTGCTGCCTCTACAAGCTCCCCTTCCAACCCTGAGGTGCCAGCACAGAAGGTGTGTGCCCTCTGGGATGGGAGGGAAATCTCCACACAGCAGCAGCCCTCTCTCAAAGGGACCGCACTTGCATTTAAAAGTAAATCCACATTAAAAAAAAAAAGTAAATCCACATAAAGTTTCCCCCCTCAAGCTTGAGTTGAAAGGAAGAGGTGGTGCTCTTCTTTTTTTCCTTTTCATCCATTTTATTTATTTGTGCTTTTTCATTTATTGGACTATTTATTAGGTTGAGGTCTGACTTCAAGTCAAAGCATTAGAGGGGAAGAAACCATTGACCCAGGAGAAAAGTTAGTGGCTTCTGAATCCACTGTTGTTGTAAACAATAGAGAACCCTAATCAAATGGCATAAACAAAATATGGAATATGCTGTCTCTGTGAACTTACTGATACTGTCTTCAAGCAAGGCTTAACCCAGAAACAAAAAGCATGTCATCAAGACTCCTTTCTAATCTCTAGGCTTGATTTCACTACTTTATTCCTTGACTGCATCCAATGCTTCTAACATGTAGACACATATCAGGTTAAGTGTTCAATTTAACTGCCTATTAACAGATACTGAGATAGTTAGGGCTCAAACAAGATAGAGGTCACTTACCTCCTATGTAAAGCGAACAGAGGTACAGCTTAGGGCTATTATGGCAGCCCTACAAAGTTACCAGCAGGGCCGGAGGGTTAGCTCAGTGGTTCCGGCGCCTGCCTCGCAAGCACAAGGTCCTGAGTTCGATCCCCGATAACCACATATAATGCTGGGCGTGGAGACACGCCCACCAACAATCAACACCTCATACTACAATGCCGGACGTGGTGGCTCATGCCTGTAATCCCAGCACTCGGGAGGCAGAGACAGGAGGATTGCTGAGTTCGCGGCGACTTGCCTGGGCCCATAGTGAGCTCAGGGCCAGCCTGAACTACAAAGCGAGACCCTGTCTCAAAAAGCAAAAATAAAAAGTTACCAGCAATCTTTCCTTTCTGTCAACTTTAGCATGGGGCTTTTAACTTCTAGGTTACTCTCTAGTCACAAAATGGCTGCTGGCGCCCTCATGATAATATCCACGTTATAAGGAGGAGGAATAATAAAAAAGAAAATGACCAAGGGGCTCCAGTCTCCCAGCGGGCTCAGCCTTCCTTAAAGAATTCTCCAGAGAAACCATTCTGCACTTCCACTTACATTTCACTGGCCACTTTTATCCATAAATGAAGAGGGGAATTAAAAGTTTTCCAATTGGATATACTGGCACTCACCTACAGGGCAGAGACTGATCCCTGATTAAGGTACAGACACTAGCTATACACCTGGCAAAGTACTCCAGAGCATTTTTCAGAAGGCATAATACCAAAAATCATATTTTCAGCTTCATTTAACCACCTGTATATATAGCCTTGTGATACCTCAAATTCTTTGTTCCCGAGTGAGAACTGCTGTTTGGCCCGTGCATGCTCAGTCCCGCGTCTCACCATGGAAGTTGACTGGGAAACAATGTCAGGGGGGCTACGCATCCCTTTCCAAAGGAGAGCATGCCAACAACCCATGCCCGTGTGTCCTCGGAGAGAGAGGAGCCAGGGGAAAGAGCCCTGATAGGAAAGTGTGCTTAAAATCCGGCCCTGGCAAACAGAAGTGCCCTGATCAGCCACAGCTTTTCTCCAGGATGGAGACTTCTCATCCGTACATGAGGAGGGAGGAGGGAGGGGAGCTGTCTTCAGCCCCTGCTGCCCGGGCTTCATCACATCATCACTCAGATGGATAGATCTCAAAAGACTTAGGAGAAAGAGACACATCACTATTTTTAAAAATCCATTTCCGTTCTAGTTAATAAGAGCTCCCCCTCTTTTGTTAATGGAACTTGGAAATGTATGAAAATTGTAGACATCGCCTCCTGGATGAAAAGATTTTTAAAGTTCCTCTTTGTAGCTGCCCTGTCAGCTCGGTTTCCTTGGGTCATCTGTACCTCGGGATGACAGGAAGCGTGACTGGATCTTGGGCGCAGTCACCATTGCTAGTGTGGGTTCGAGGAGCAGGGTGGCACCCTGAGACTAAAAGCTCTTGCCAAGGCCCTGAAATATCTAAATAAGGTGGACCGTTACTGGGGGAAACTCATTATCTAATCTTACTAGTCATGTGTGCCATAAAAGCTACTCAGGTACCACAGGCTACTTTATTCTTATAAAAGGATATTATTTTGCTTACCAGTGTTAGCTTAACAAATTTAAGATATTTACTTACGATGCATAGCTTAATGTTTTCTTGCATAGTCCTTGGAGTCTGGGATACTCGCAAACTGGTCTTCCATCTGCTTGCTTCTCTGAGATACTGCTACCCTGCGTGACTGTGGTTGTTCCTGTTGGTCTTAACACTCTTCCCGTTCCAAGGGTCACATTCTTTAAGAGCATCCATTGTGATCCACGCTGGGCATACTCAGAAGTTTGTAGGCCCCTTGGGGTCACTACAGTCCCAGGAAGAACAGAGTGGTTTCCAAGGTGGTTGAGTCATGAGAAAGTGCTTAGTTCACAGCCACACCCCTGGGAGAGTTTATTCTCCTAGTTAGACCATTGTCTCCAATTTACTGAGTAGTTGCTATGTGCCAGCCCTGTTGTGGGGCCTATGTGTATCATCTCATTTCATCTTCATAAGGACATCGAGATGTAGGCACCATTATTATACCCAACTGCCAGGTAAAAGAGAAATTTAAGCTCAAAGAAGCTGTCATTGTTCCACACAATAAATGATGGGGAAGGTCAGTGTGAGTCCATAACCCAAGCATTTACACTGTGATGGACTGCATGCTTACCAGGAGTCTTTACCCTTCCCTGGACTCATGCCCTTTGTCACATAACTTTGGAGTTTCTCTCACAAAACACAAGAGTGAATCTCTCTATATGAGCTCTGAGCTCAGAAACTTGACCAAGATGGTATGTACAACACAGACTTACAATGTGCTTGCATAGGTGAGCTTGCCCTCTTGAAATTACACCAGTATCAAGAAAAGTACATGAACTTGGTGAGTGGGTCTTCCCAGGAAAACAGTGAGAGCCACATGGAACAGAACTACCCTGGTCAGCAAAAACTAAATGCTCATTATATGCCACTAAGATGTTTGTGGTCACCTGTTATACAGCAACAGCTAACTGATACACATTCTGTCTTCCACTGTTTCTTGAGTTTTAAGGGCCTTTATTAACTTGGAAGAAAATCTTGTTCTTTTAATTCAATATCAGCCACCAATATTTATAGCACAAAGAAACTACAGCTACCAACATGTTCAAGACATCATCTGCCTTACACAGTACGAGTTTGGTCCGTGTTAATAATCATTATGTTGAGACATTTGGCTTGATTTGCTCATATGAAACCTTTGAGACTGACACTGACTTTGCAGAATTTAATCGATTCTGCCTGAAATCAAAGACATGCACATATGTATGCATGTGCGCATGCACCACACACACACACACACACACACACACACACACACACACACACACACACACTTTCTCTACCAACCATGGAAACAACTGTCAATCTGAAACTTCAACTTGCTTATTTGCCACTGTGCAGAGATTCAAGATACAACCTGAGTGCAGAATAAGCCAGAAATATATTGTAAAGAGAGTCATTCTGACTGTAATTTTCTTCAGTCTTGAGAGAGAAAAGATACAGGGGAAAGCCCAACCCTCCAAGGGAAGCTGATTCAGGATAGAAAGTGGATGATTCATGAGGTGAAGACTGAGATGGAAAAACAAGGTCATGGTCAAGTTCAGCCAAGAGGACACCACAGCATTCTTTATTTCATTGACACCATGGAAGTGCGTGATTCAAATTTGAGATTACTATTGACACCAAATTTTGGGGCAGTATCTGGCATGGCTCCTATGAGTATAACAGACAGAAGATTTCTTATTGAACAAAAGGACAGCCTAACTGGCTCCACCATCTTTCCTTGCTATGACATTCTGTCAAGTACGCATGGTGTGGCAGCTCTCCCTACCCCTGTAAGAAGAAAGGTCAGTCAGTGTCCTGCGGAGAACATGTGCGTGGACCCTTCAACAACTGTGACAGCCCTGACTGCCCCTTGCCTTGTCTTCCAGTTGGAAATCAACTGAGACTGCAGATATAATTCCTTGGAAAGAAAATTTTTCCTCTTTCCTCTACATTTATCCTTTAAAAAAACATGGAAGTGATGCTTAGGCATGGATCTCTTGATTGTTTCAATTTTCTTCCCAGATATCCATTTAAATATGTTTTGATCTTAATGCAATGTGAGCTATGACATTTAGTTTGAACAGCTCAACACCCGCTAGTGGCTAATTAAGGCTGGGCATTCTCAGGATCTCAGCTGGAAGATATTTCTTTCTCCTGGTACAGAAATACTGAGACCTGCTTCAGCCAAGCGTAGTTCAAAGAAAAAAAAAAAATCCCTCCTCATTTGTTACCTGTGTGGACAGCAGAGACAGAGGAAAATCTAGGCTGGTGCCAATTAAGTAGACTGTGTTTTACCTGAAGGAGAAAGGTCACATTTACAAGCAGGGTCTAAATGCCTTCTAAACTGACAGCAATCCCATGTACCTATTAAAATGACAAATGACAACCAGAAAATAACTACACCAAGCACCATAAGGATACAGGGCGACTGGAACCTACACAAATAGGTTCCATGCCCAGAAAAGCCAATATGCACGTGTTTATAACTGCTCAATTCATAGTCACCAAAACTTGAAACAACTAAAATATCTCTGTTACAGTTTGGGTCTCGAATGTCGCCCAGAGGCCCACGTGTTTAAGGCTCAGTCCCAGCATGGTGCTCTTAGAATATGGTGGAACCTGTAAGAGGTGGGGCCTGATGGGAAGTCTTTACAATGCTGAGGGTGTAGGGTCTTTTTCCTTCCTCATCCCCTCTCACCATGACGTCTTGTCTCACCAAAGGCCTCATGTGATGGGGCCGACTGATCATGGGCTGGAATCTGCCAAGTCATGAGCCAAAATAAACGTGTGCTCTTCATAAGTTCATTATCTCAGGCATTAGTTATAGGAACAGAAAGCTGATTTACACAATCCATCAACCAGAGAATGGACATGTAACCTGGCACAGCCACCCGATACTATGGATCCATAGAAAGAATGAGTTATGAAGCCAGCCATCTGGAGGGGTTAGACTGGAGTGTCAGCTTGATTGGCTCAGGAGCCACCTGGAGGACGAGTAAAGCACATTCTGGGAGTAGCAGGGTGGGCAGTACAGGTCACCTTGGGGACTATAACTGGCCCCAGACCCCAGCTCTCTAGTGCTTTCCCTGTTCTCCTTCCCAGCCACTGAGAACTAAGCAGCTCTGCTCCACTATGCCTTTCCACATGAGCCTGCTGGCCATGAACTGAGTCCCCTGAAACCGTGAACCAAATAAACCTCTCCTCTTCAAGTTGTGGGTATTGAATATTTGGTCCCAGCAGTGGGAAAGCTGATTAATACCACATCCCGTTCACATGACAATCTGGAAAGGGCAGAACTATGGGGAAGAATAACAGATCCGTGTGCTGCTGGGCTGGACGGTGGGGTGGACCTGTCTCCAAGGGGCAGCATCAGGAAGTTTGGGATGGGAAATGTGCTTCTGTGTCTTGACTGAGGTCACGAGTTCTACGGTGGTGACACTGTCAAAACTCATAGAACTGTGTACCAGAAACAGCGAATTTTTGCTCAATGTAAATTTAAAGTTAAAAACAAATCAGGAGTAGTCTCTCAACTGATTATACCATCCCCAACCCGTAATATCTTCAGACCCTTCTGGGAGGCTCCTATTTATGCCTGCTTTGTTAGACTGATACAAGGTTAAATGAGAACAAGAATGCAGTATACCTTATACATAGTAAGTCCTCAATTACAATTGATGCTATTAATCATTTAGCCAACCCTTGCCCTTAGCCCCCATACCACAGGGTAGAGGGACAGAGACAGAGAGACAGAAATGTGATCAAAGTATGGAAGCAAAACTGGGTCTGCTATTCTTTGAATGGATACACAGATGCAGATACACAGCACACAGCCCATTACAGGCCACTTCCTTGTCCAGGGCAGACATTGTTAATCAACCTCAGCACTTTTCCTGCAAAGGCTGAGTATGGCCTTAAATCCTCAACCCTCACTTCTATTCCAATCAACTCAAGGGGTATATGAGCAGGGAAATAAAACCCTATTAGTCAGCCCTGAATTAATGTCTCCCTTTACTGACTAGAAAAAGTAGAAAGAGAAAACCCCACACATAGCTTGAAAATAATATACTTGGACTTCTCTGCTTCCCCCAGGCAACTCCATACACTGCTTCATGTTCAACTCTATGCAGGCACAGCGCCCCCTGCAGCCCTATGTGGTACAGAACTCTGGCCCCAGCCTGGACCCTAAGGCCTGCAAGATTCTGCCTTTTTGCATCCCCCACCCATGTTCACATTCTGATGTCAACGACTGTGCAAGCTGCTTCGGTCTGATCAGAGCACGTGTGCTTCGCCATAACCCTAATGGCTTTGTATATCTTCCTTTGTGCATTACTCTAAATTGTTTTCTCTGACATCTAAGGCTTCGTCTTACAATGCAAGGCTGTGACTGTGCAGCCCAGTTTCCAGGGGCAAGGATTCTCCTGATTCCAGCCTAGGAGTTGCTGGTACCCAGCCTAGCCATCTAGGCCCCATGGGAAGGGATATGGGGAGATAACTCACTAGAGGTCCAGTGTATGCATATGTGTGTGTGTGTGTGTGTGTGTGTGTGTGTGGCTAAGAATGTAATTTAGGCCTTGTGTAGGTAAAGCAAGCACTCTACCACTGAGCAATATCACTATTTTTTATTTTGAGACAGGGTCTTACTAAATTGACTAGGTTGGGCTGGGAATTTAGCTCAGCAGCACTGTACCTGCCTGGCAAGCGCAAGATCCTTAGTTCAATTCCCAATACCAGAAAGAAAAAAAAAAGGGTTAAATTGATTGGCTGGTTTCAGGCTTGCAGTCCTCCTGCCTCAGCCTCATGAGTAGCTGGGACCACAGGTGTGCACCACCACACTTGGCTAAGGGGGTGCTGTTATGATTTTCATTCTATACAAGGAAGCTGAAGCACCAGTGTGCTTGCCTGTAGTGACCTAATAAATGTCAAAATTCAAACTCAGCTCTCAGGAATTGAACTCTGCTTTCCCATTTGTTCCCCCATTTCTCAGACCTGCCTCAAACTCTAGCTAATCACAACAGCATCCTTCAAAACAAAGGGCAAAACAGATTATAACCCAGGTCTACCTCATACCTCACTCAGATCCTTTCTAATCGGATGGCCCTCCCTTTAATTTATTCATTATAAATACTTATTAAAAATTCACCTTATGCCAGGCACTAGGAAAACTTCTCATTCTTGTAAAAGGCTGCTTTTCAAAAATGTGATACAACACCATTGTTAATTGTTCTATTGCTTTTCCCCCCTCCTTTCCTTTCTGCAAATCTTAGGGAATCTTTTCTTTTTTTCTTTTTTTTTTTGAGTCAGGGTCCCGCTTTGTAGTTCTGTCTGGCCCTGAGCTCACTATGTAGCCCAGGCAAGCCTCGAACTCAGCAATCCTCCTGTGTCTGCCTCCCTAGTGCTAGGATTACAGGTATGAGCTACCACGCCGGACACTGTAGCATGTGGTATTGATTGATTGTTGGTGGGTGTGAGTCTCCACGCCCAGCATTGTATGTGGTTACCGGGGATCGAACTCTGGACCTTGAGCTTGTGAGGCAGGCGCCAGAACCACTGAGCTAACCCTCCGGCCCAGGGAATCTTTCTTAATACAAGTACTTTCCAAGAGTATGGACTGAACCAAGCCTAGGTTGATGATTAGGGAAGAAATTATAAAAAGGAATTGTTCTGTCTTTTCATGCACTGCTGGTTTTACTGAAAATCTTTTCAGTCTCTTGGTTTTTGAAATAACATTGAACTAGAAAAACACAGATCTATATGAGTGAATCTCGGCCATGATGTTGAATGCACGAAGCTGGTTACAGAAGGAGCTGTGTACTTTAAATAAAAGGAATGCACAAAACAATACACTAGGTTTTGTTTTGGGGATACATACAGGAGAGGTAAAAACAAATACAAATTAGAAACATACACACCACGTTTAGAATAGGAGTGTTTTGTTTTGTTTCTGTACCAGCAATTGAATTCAAAACTTTGTACTTCCTACGCAGGTGCCAGAAACACTGAGCTAAATCCCTGGCCCTAGAATAGGAGTTGTCAGGTCATGGGGACACGTGCCTAGGGAGAAGACTCAGTTGCTTTGATAGCATGGTCTCTTATGTCAGGAGAGTTTGGCATTTTTGAGACAGGGTCTCACTCTGTAGCCCAGGCTGGCGCCTTGAATTCACAGTGATCCTCCTGCCTCAACTTTCCCCATGCTGGGATCATGGGCGTGAGCCACCACACCCAGCTCTATTTCTTAAACTGGAGGGTGAGTATGTGGGTGTTACTTATTTTATCGTGAATACTTGCACATTTTAAATAATAGCTGAAATAGACATGTAACTTACGTGTTTTCTATTAGATGGGGCCCTAAGAAACTGCCAATATTGATGTTGCTGACCTATCAAAAGGCAATTTTGCATCTTCATCACAGAACAAAGATCTACATTGTGTTAATTCATGCAAAATCAGGCTTTCTCAACCCAGAAGCCCATCAACTGGACACTGGATAAAGAAGATGTGGCTTTTTTATAAAATGGAGTATTACTCTGCTATAAAGAATGACAAGTTTGACTCATTTATGTGCAAATGGACACATCTTGACAAGACACTAATAAGTGAAATAAATAGGTTACAGATATGTAAATACTGTATCTTTTCTCTGGTATGAGAACCTGAAGATATAAATGAGTTCTAGAATGTATGATAGATTTTATGAAATAGGAAATATTCAAAGGGAATGTGGTAGGGGAAAGTAATGAGGGGAAAGAATAAATATGATTTGAAAAGAAAAAGAAAGCATGTGTATATAGGGGACAGGGGTTGTAGAGTGGGTAGGGATATGGGTAAAAATAAGAATTAACTCGTGTCAGATACTGGTACAAATTCCTCACTGTTGAGTGTGATTGTGAGCTGTATATAAAATGTACAAATAAAGAATTCAACTTTAAAAATCAGGCTTTCTACTAAATCTCAGTTATGAATAATTAAGAATCAGAAAGGGTGGGGCCGGAGGGTTAGCTCAGTGGTTCCAGCGCCTGCATCGCAAGCGCAAGGTCCTGAGTCCGATCCTCGGTAACCACATACAATGCTGGGCGTGGAGACTCACGCCCACCAGCAATCAATACCACATACCACAGTGCTGGTGTGGTGGCTCACACCTGTAATCCCAGCACTTGGGAGGCAGAGGCAGGAGGATTGCTGAGTTCCAGGCTTGCCTGGGCTACATAGTGAGCTCAGAACCAGCCTGAACTACAAAGCGAGACCCTGTCTGAAAGAAAAGAAAGAAAGAAAGAAAGAAAGAGAGAGAGAGAGGAAGGAAGGAAGGAAAGAAAGACAGACAGACAGACAGAAAGACAGAAAGAAAGACAGAAAGAAAGAAAGAAAGAAAGAAAGAAAGAAAGAAAGAAAGGAAGGAAGGAAGGAAGGAAGGAAGGAAGGAAGGAAGGAAGGAAGGAAGGAAGGAAGGAAGGAAGGAAGGAAGGAAGGAAGGAAGGAAAGAAAGAAAGAAAGAAAGAAAGAAAGAAAGAAAGAAAGAAAGAAAGAAAAAGAAAGGAAGGAAGAAAGAGAAAAGAATCAGAAAGGGTGATCTGGCTGGTAGATTGTGTGTTTGTGTGTGTGTGTGTGCGCGTGCACACACACATGGGTATGTTCATACACCCGTGCATATGTGTGTGTTTGAACTCAGACTAAGCACAGTTCTCAGAGGACAGAACTAAAGTTAAGCTAAGCGCTAAGATGCAGAGATGGAGAGGAGAGCTTTCAGCACACCACAGACACAGGCGGTGTCTCTGGGGCGTCAGCAAGACTGTCCCTCCTCTCTGCCCTGGGTGACAGACTCCACGCCGTGGGGTGCCTGGACTAACCATCATCCGTCAGGCCTCAGGGACCCGAGGCCCACTGCAGGTCTTGGCCATTACAAATCACACGGAGGGCTCTACTAGGAAAAGGAGACCGGCCCCTCGTTTCACAAGGACTAAGCACCTGGTAGTTTCTATTACTTTACACCCCCACGTGCCCCCGAGGGATCTGGGTCAAGTAACTCGACACATCGAAAGTTACCCCATCACCTCCAGCTCTTCTCCTCTCAGTTCTTCTCAGCTGGGAGCTGCCCCCCAGAGATGCGCTCCTTTTTCTTGTCACCTTTTATAAAGGAAAAACAAACTTTTCGCAAGGAGGGAGAGAGAGAGACCCGGTTGCAGCACAATGATCGAAGGGAAGAAATGACACTTCTCTAGGGCAATTTGTGTGTATAGGGACACGCTCCTGGGCTTCTTAGAAAGGCAACTTCCTCGCACTGAACCTCTCCAAAAATGTGAAGCTGGGGAGGAGAACAGGGCCAGGGCATGGAAATGATCAACGTATGTTACTTGCGTGGATAGGTCTGTCAAAGTGAGACCCAATGATTATGCACCAATTTTAAAAAAGATGTGAAACAGAACAAAAAAGAAAGAAATGCAAATTCCAACTCTGCACCTAGGATCTGGAAGTTTTTAACAAGTATCTTGGACTGATCTCCACAGCCCCAGGAAACATGGTCATGGAAAGAAAGCCTGGCCACCCCAAACTGATCTGAATTCTCTCTGATGTGGATCTTGCTCAAAGAAAGGGCAGTCGTCACTGGCTGTCCGGAGTTCACCGTGAAGGAGAGGAAGCCTTCAAACCTGGTGTACTGCAGCTTCCTTCTTTCACTCACTCAACAAATATTTACTGAACACCTATGTGCTCGGTGATGTTATAATCAGAGATGCACATTAAGATAAAAGGAAGAGCAGGAGGGAGGCACAAACAGAGGGTAAAAAGGACAAATAATATATGGCTGAGCTGAAAAGGGAGGGATTTTAAGAATTTTCTTTTAAATCTCCAGGCTGCCCGCTGCGGGGACACAGTATGTATTTATAATGCTCACACTAGCTCGGTTTCTGATGAACCTCCCTTGATCCTTTTTCCTCTTCCTTCTGGACCTTCAGCTGTAGGCGCAGCTGCCTCATCTGCTGACCCCAGAGACAGACCAGGTGCTGGGGGGAAGCGCGTGCTTCCAGCCCTTAAGGGGGAACCTAAGGGTTTGTCACAGTGTCACAAGTACGACGGGACCCAGAAGGGAACTTACAGGGTGTGGGGAGCAGGCTCCTGGGTCCCCTGCATTCACCAGCTTCCGGCAACAGACCACACATCTGCCCCAACTTCCTCCTCAGCAAAGTGGGGAGAAAAATTGCCCCTCACACATGCTGTCACTGTGAAAATGGAATGAATCCCTGTCCCTATAGTGTGTTCAGCGGTGGTGACCCATTTGCTCCAAACACTGCTTCTTGAAGATGTCCCAGACCCACATGCAAATCACCAGCACAGAGCACAGTGTCTGGCACATAGTAGATGCTTAATAATTTTTTTTTTTTTGAGACAGGATTTTGCTTTGTAGTTCAGGCTGGCCCTGAGCTCACTATGTAGCCCAGGCAAGCCTCGAACTCAGCAATCCTCCTGTCTCTGCCTCCCAAGTGCTGGGATGATAGGCGTGAGCTACCACACCTGGCACTGTGTTATGTGGTACTGACTGCTGGTGGGCATGAGTCACCACGCCCAGCATTGTATGTGATTACTGGGGATTGAACTCAGGACCTTGTGCTTGCAAGGCAGGTGCCAGAACCACTGAACTAAATCTCTGGCCCCTCAATAAATATTTGCAGAGTAAACAGACCATACATAATCCTCATAGCACCTCACCAAGTAAATATATTAGAATAGCAACCTCTCTTATTACTGGAACTAATAATAGTCACATATCTAACACCTAACATGGCAGATGTACTGCTAGATCTGTTTTTTAAAATTAACATAAAATCTCTGATGTCAAAGAATTAGGATGGGGGTTGGGGATTTAGCTCAAGCGGTACCGCACCCACGTTGGAAGCACAAGGGCCTGAGTTCAATCCCCGGGACCACAAAAAAATAAAATAAAATCTACAATGTCACATTTGTCCCCACACAATCTTCTCAAAGAGGGCTGCTGTTTCCAAGAAAAAGAGGTTTGGGGGTTTGGGTCCTTCACGCCCCATCCAGTTAGCCATAAAAGAACTCACTGGATGGGAATAAGTCTATTCCTTTAATTGTGTTTATGTTGATGTATCTCAACTCCAGGAAATGAGAGAGACACAAAGCTGTGATTGGGTTTTGGTTTCATATCCACATAGTTCTTCATAAGGTCCAGGGCGAGGGGAGAACAAAAACAAAGGAAAAGGAAACGTGCTCGTGGGATTTCCACGCTACACTCTTTATAGCTCTGCCCCCTCGAGGCTCTGGGCCGAGACCACCTGACCATTATCCGGGTCCTGCAGACACAGGAGCTCATCTGGTAGCAGCATCTGTTAGGACAAAAGCAGCTGCTGCCTGCTCATTACAGCAGAGGGCAATGCTGTCCTGCGACGTCACTTGAACAAGGGAATGGGCCCCCACACCGCACTGAGTGCTGAGCAGGCCTGCCGTGAGCACGTGCTAGTCATTTCCTTGACAAGGGGCTGCCGCCCTCGAAGCCAGCCCTGGGCTCAGGTCTCTTCCACTCCCTCCCACCCGGGGAGGCCATGTGTGCTTTGTAACTCCCAGCCCTGGAGGACTGGGCTGTTCATGCCTGATGTCCCCCGGGAGTGCGGAGCAAATGGAATGAGCCCCAGGCACACTTCTTAGCTAGATAAAATCTCTCTCTGCTATGCCAGGGTCCCCAAAGACCCGGTCACACTCTGGGACCACAAATACCTGATGATGCAATTAGCCAACCGAATACCATCATTGCTACAATTTATTAAGCACCAGTTACATGCCAGGCACAGAGATAAGCACTTAGCTCTTATCACATGGAGAGCAACTGTCAGAAAATTTACAAATTTTTCTGCTTGTGCTCTGTTTCTCCCACCGAACTGGAAGCTCTGTGAGACCAAGGCCTACGTGTGTCCTGCCCCCACAAGCTAGAACAGACTCAGTATTGACTGACCAGATGGATGGCTGGGCGGGCAGGAGGGCACAGCCTCTTGATTCATAAATTCTAAAAAGCTGTGATTCTCTGAAAATCCGAAACAGTAGTTAAGGAAAGAATACAACCTCCTAATATAAGGTTGAGTCTTAAGGCCCAATTTCAATTAGAATGTGAACAGAAAGTGAACCTTTAAATCACGTTGTCTACGTCTCATCTATCACATCAAGCACCGATGGTTTTCAGAGTACTAATTTTCACATGCACAAAACTGGGTTCTACTTTTTAATGTACCCTTTTCCCTGAGCCTAAATCACCCCCATACTTATCACCACAGAATGCACATACAAAACTCTAATAATGTCCCAGGGCTCCGAGAGGCTGAGGCAGGAGGATGTGACCAGACATTAGAACTCGCACTGCCGGGCCACATCCTGGCCTCTCTCTGACTCCCAGTCCAGACCTGAACTGTCCCTACACTCTCGGTGACACCTGAGATGCCTGAGGATGGAGAACTCGCTAACCCTCAGGCAGGCCCTTCTTTTACAGGAAGCTCCAGACCTGAGCTCCACTTACACTACAGCCCACCTTCCACGGCTCCCTTAGGCCTGATTCTGCCCATGGAGGCCCCACAAGCCCTAATCCCTTTCTCCTCCGTTGTCCTTTGGAGTTTTGCAGGCAGCTAACACATCTTCTCTCCGAGAAGCGTTAAGCACCCGGGGTTGATCGTTTTCAGCCCCGCTCCTGCTCATCATCACTCTGCCCTTTCCTGACACCTAATGGCCACACTCGCTTCTCCGCTGAAAACACCCTTCCACCTGTGTGTGCACTGGGCTCCGCCTCCTGCCCCCTCAGAGACCCGGGGATGAAAACAGACTTGGGAATTAGTTTTCACAAAAGAAAAGGAAAGATCTGCAGCCACATGTGTAGCCTGGGAGGCCAAATGACGGTGAGGCCACCAACTCTGACCAGGAGAAGACGGAGCGGGTCAGGAGGGAGGTCTGAGCGCGGGTGAGGACATGTTGAGTTTGAGATGTCTGGGCAGTTCTGGGTGGAGAATGTGGGAGCAGGTGGCTGGGTGTGCTGGTCTGGCGTGTAGATCAGGGAGTCACCAGCTGTTGCTGGAAAACCAGACAGGAAAACCAGAGGAATAAGCATAGGGAAGGAAGCCCAGAATCCAACTGCATCGAAGGCGAGCTCCAGCATAAACATGCCCCCTCCAAAACAGGGGGAACTCGGAAACTGAAATTCCCATAGAGGCTGGATGTGGTGGCTCAGGCCTGTAATCTCAGCACGCAGGAGGGAGAGGCAGGGGGATTACTGTGAGTTTGAGGCCAGCGTGGGCTACACAGTGAATTCAGGGCCAGACTGAACTACAAAGTGAGACCTTGTCCCCAAAAAAACCACAAAACAACACGAAAAAGAAAAAACAAAACAAAATGAAATTCCCATAGAGGACAGAAGCAGCCAGTGGGCTGGAGGAGGCTGAGAGGAGCTGGAGTAGAGATTGCAAATGTAGATTTCCGCTTTCTGGAAAGTTTGTGTAAGAACAGAAGTTCCTAACAGGACTTTCCGACTTAGGAATGGAGGCAGAGAGCACAATGATGTGGGTAGAAAAGATGCTCCGGAAATTATTCTCTCCTCCCTTGCCAATCTATGGGGCCTCAAAGCTAATTTATTCTATTGGTAACACATTGCAGATTTATTCTCTAAGGTAAATAATTTAAAAATATATACAATATCCTTGAAAATATATAAAGACTCAACCAGGGCAATATTCACTTAACAAACATTTATGGACCTACAAGGTATGATCAAAACATACGATGAATGCCTTAGCACTCTATTTACTTAAAGACACACTGCTCTACACTAGCTCAAAATGCTCCTAATTGCTTTGAACAGATTTATCCCATTGCTCTTGTCACTTTCTGAGCCAGCTGTAGAAGACCTGTTTGGTGAGTGTCTTCAGTTGCTCCGCCATTTCCCTCTCATGTTCATTCTGACACAGAGGAAGAACCAGAGGTTGCAGGTGCCAGAGGGGGTGAAAACATGACCAAGCACCCTTATGTTTCCATTGGTTGGAGCTTAGTAGCAGCATTCACGAATTTTTTTTTTCTGTAAGGCTTACAAAAACACTCACAAAAGACTTGCAAGCCTGCTTCAGAGTGGCCAGAACAATGGCATAAGTATGTTTAGAACTAGGAGAAGTGTTTTAAGGGGAAATAACTGCCATGTGTTCTTTATTGTAATAATTATTTTTTATTTTTTGAGACAGGGTCTTGCTTTGCAGTTCAGGCTGGCCCTGAGCTCACTATGTAGCCTAGGCAAGCCTGGAACTCAGCAATCCTCCTGCCTCTGCCTCCCGAGTGCTGGGATTACAGGCATGAGCCACCATGCCTGGCACTGTGGTATGTGGTACTGATTGCTGGTGGGCATGAGTCACTGTGCCCAGCATGGTATGTGGTTACCGAGATCGAATTAGGACCTTGCACTTGCGAGGCAGGCAGCGGAACCATTGAACTAAGTCTCCAGCCCTATTAATAAATTTTTAAAATTTAAACATACATCAAATATTTTTACGAATGTGCCAGGTGTACAGATAGGCGTGGGGATCATGAAGAGCTGAAAGCAAAAGACTATTGTTAGATGAATTTCTGAAATTCTTAACGTACAAAGTGAGAAACCCCACCAACTTTAGAAGTGTACGTGAACGCTTACGAATGCATGTACACCTTTTCAATTTTTACTTGTTATACTGAGCCTATAATTTGCATGCAATAAAATGAACAGATTTTTAAGTGTACAGTCTGACAAGTTTTGACAAGTGTAACCACCACCCTAATTAAGATGGAAAACATTTCCATTACCACCAAAAGTTCTCTTGTCTGGTCTCTGTCTGGTCAAACCCAGCCCCAGGCAGCCCCCAGTCTGTTTTCTTTCACTACAGATTAGTTTTGCCTTTTCCATAATTTCACATAAATAGCTTTGCTCTCTTTTTCCTTCCTGCTGCTTTTGTCCAGCATACTGTTTCTGAGATTCATCCATAAGGTTGGAATGAACCTTTCTTTGTATCCCTTGGTTATATTCTACTGTGTGAATTAATGTGTCCCAACTCTCTATCTGTTCACCTACCCATAGATACCTACTGGGGTTGTCTCTAATTTTGGGTAATTATAAGTAAAACTGCTCTGGACATTTCCAAACCACTCTGGTCACATTCTCATTTCCGTTGGATAAATAACTTCAAAGTATGACTTCTGAATCATATGAGAGTATACTTTTACTTTATAAGAAGTCACTTCATTGTTTTCTGAGGTCTCTGACATTCCTACCGATCAGACATGAACATTTCGTAGCTTCACAGCCACACCAACACTCGATACTAATTATTTGTCTTTGAAAGCCAGTTCCAGTGAGAGTATATCATCTATCCACTCTGTGTCTGGCAGATAAAGTTGTTCATTCCGTAGTGTGTCTTCTCACTTTCTTAAAAGTGTTTTTCAGAGAGTAATTTTACATTTTTCTGAAGTCCAATTCATCAAAATGTTATGGTTCACGCTTTTGTGTCCTAGCTAAGAAATCCTTGCCTACCTCAAAGTCATGAAGATTTTTCTCCTGCATTTGTTATTTGCAATTTTATAGCTTTAGGGTTCACATTCAAATCTATGAGCCATTTCAAGCCAACCTTTGCACAGGATGTGTGATGTCTGGGTAGAGGGTCATCGATTCAGACAAGAGTGTTCAATTATGCCCGTGGCACTTGTTGGAAAGAGGACTCATTTTCTACTGGATCACCTTGGCATCTTTTTCAAATGGGTCTATTTCTCAGCTCTCAATGCTGCTCCATAAATCTTTATTTCTATTCTTTGGCCAGTAGCACACTACATCGACTACTCCAGTTCAAGAGTCAGTCTTAAAATCTAGTCATTGGAGTCCTAAAATGTTCTTTTCAGAATCATTTGGGATATTCTGAATTCTTTGCATTTCATATAGTTTTGGGTTGGTTTGTCCACTTCTAAAACAAGAAGCCTGCTTTGATTTTTAGTTGGATTTCTCTAGGTCCATAGTTCTCTGTGAGAAAGCTTGACATCTGCGTGATGGTCTTCTGATACATGGTACAGAGTCTACATGCCTAAAGTGCCTTAATTTCTCTAGCAGTAGGTTGTCATTTTCGAGGTACAGTTCTCCTGCCAATTTTGTTAAATCTATTCCTAAGCTTTTCATGTTTTGATGTTATTGTAATGAGAACTGCTTTAAATTTTTATGTTTTATTCCTGCTCCCGTTGGCTCTACTACTGCTACTCTTGACTGTCCCCGCCAGTGCCTGTGTGCTAAGGCTTGGTCCTCAGGGTGGCATTACTGGAAAGTAATGACACTTTTAGAATGCAGGGCCCAAGCAGGTCCCTGGAAATGCCCCAAGGGGACTGTGGGACCTGGCCTTCTCTTCTCCCTTTTTCTGGTTGATGAGGTGAGTGGCTTTGCCCCACCACAGGCTCCCAGTAGGATCCACTGCTTATCATGAGCCTAAAGCAGTGGGCCCAGCCATGGTCTGGAACCTCCAATATAAACTTTTTCTCTTTGTAAATTGATTTCCCCAGGTATTATGTTATAGTGGTAGGAAGCTGATTGATACAAATACTGCTAATAAACAGTAGTACAATTAAACATTTTGTATTACTCTTGTATTCTACAACCTTGGTAAACCCTTTTATGAGCTCTAGCAGGTTTTTCAATAGACTCCTTAGTAATTTCTATGAACACAATCATGTTGCTCAAAATAAAGCTGACTTTATTTCTTTGTTTTCAAAGCCATATGCCTTTTTCATGGCTTTGCTGCCATGGACAGTATTTTAAATACAATGCTGATTAGAAATAGTAAGCAATGGATCTCTGCTTGCTGTCATTCTTGGCAAACTTTTAATTGCATTTGTCTTTTATTCAATATGATGTCAGGTATAGATTTTTCATGGATTTCCTCCTGTATCTTATTTTTAAAATTATAAATAGCATCATTATAACTATTATAATTTAAAAGGATAAAAATATTTACTATAAAAGAAAAAGACATCAAAGGGTATGACATGAAATGTAAAAGGTTCCTGACTCATCTCACAATCTCCTCCCCAAAGGCACTGACTGAAGTTCTCTGGATGCCAAGAGACAGAGACAGAGTGGGGGGAGCAAAGAGAAAATCTGCTTAAGGAGAAAAAATTCCAACAATTAAAAGGCAACATCACCTCAGCCACCCAGAGCTGCTGGATTCTCTCTTTCCTCTCTGAGTCTCACCTCAGCCCCAATTTTCTTCTCCACATGCAGAGGGAAAGGACCCCTGTTCTTGGAGTCAGTGGCAGTGGGATGAAAAGACACAGGCCAGAAATGTGAATACGTGGCCTCTACATAGCAAACCCACCATGAAAGTGAGGGACCTGGGCACCCAAGGGCCATCTGTCAGCCTCTAGGACTTCCTAAAGCCAGAGCTCCTACCTGCCTCCTCAGATGATGCGACAATGAAATCAGGCGATGAATACCCAAGACAGGAAGCAACAACAAAGACAGACTGGCGACTGAAGGTAGGAATAGAACTTCGTTTTAAGGATCGTGTTTACTTTCACTCAAAATCCATTTTCCTGTGAGCAATAACACTTGCTCCTTTATTGATCAGCTTCTGAGATTGGCCTGAATCATTTTGGATGGGCAATATCCTCATCCTTTAAAGAAGGATTAATTTGTTCACTCTGGAAAAAACTAAATTTTTTTTTCCTCTTAAAACTGTTCACCTTTTCAAATGAAGTCTCTAAATGCAAGAGTGCTTGGCAAGCCTCCCAGAGCAATGGATTTTGGTCAGGATACAGACTGAAGCAAAGCCAGTCATCTTAAGAACACTGATCTCTAATTTTTGTCTATGGATAAAGGTTGCCAAAATTTAGAAATTAAAACACAGAGTGCCTGGTTTCTTCTGAGTTTCACCTAAATAATGAATGATTTTTGTGGATAAAGCACACATCATACACTATCTGGGACATTCTTATAGACAGAAACATTCATTGGTTAGCTGAAATTCAAGTATAACTAGGAGTCTGTATTTTATCTGACAGCCCTATGATGCATTTCATTTCCCTGCTGTGCAGACAACACCCAAGAAACTGCTAAGAAAAGAGGCAACTAGTATCAATGGCCTGACTGCCCGGCCCTCTCCTTCTCTCTTGGTCCCTGGCTGCCAGGACGTCAGCAGCCTCCTTTGGCCTCTGCTCCTGCCATGACAGACAGCACCACCACAGGCCCAAGTGAGCAACACAGACCAAAAGCTCTAAACCCATGAGGCAAACCTTTCCTTCCTTCTACTTGTTTTTCTTAGCTGTTCTGTCACAGCAATGGAAAGCTGACTGACATGCACATTTTCCAGCTTGTCTACCAGTAGGATCTGTCTACCAATAGGACAGCAAGTCTACAGTTCAGTGGGATGCTCCCCTGTGATCTGGATGCTTCTCACGCTTTGGGGGAAAAGTGGAAATATTCTGAAGGAGAATGTTCTCTGCTTACCTTTCAGGAGGGTGTGACCTCCCCTTGGATGCAGCCGGAGCTCAGAGTGCCTCCATATTTGGATATCTGCAGCACACGGTCTGATCCCCAGCAAGCCTGACCTGTGAGCTTCAGGTTGTATTACCTTATTCGCCTTCACAGGCCTGTTGTAAAGCTGTTTATTTTCAGCAATACAAGTGATCGATTCTCTCCTCCTCCTCCTCCACCTCCTCTTTCTCCAGCTCCTCCTCCTCCTCCTGCTCCTCCCTGCTCCTGCCCTCTCCTTGTCTCAAAGTGCCTTTGAAAGGCCCAAAGTGCAGGCAGCGCTCCCCAGACACGGGCATCCCTTCCTGCTGTCCCTTCTGTACCCATGTGCAAGCACCCTTAGTTTTCATGTCTTTCTCCTGCATGATTTTAAGTCACATTTAAAATTTTGAAAATTGCCCGACCCACAATACTGTAGATTTCTAGCTTGCAGTCGAAAATCATCACAGATCCAGTGTTCCTGTGACAGGCCACAGCTGCAGCTCAGAGCTCAGACGTCAGCAGGATTTGGCCCCTAGCTGTGCCGGTCTTAGCTTTTAGTATATCTGACCTGCAAAGTACCTTCAATGAGAATTATTATAATATTTATAAATCAGGATATTTTACCCTATAATGCAGATTCCTGGCCTCTCTTGGGAAGAAACTTGGAGGCGGAGGTGGCCCTTGCACAGGAAGTCACCTGGCAACCCCAGCTTGCGGTTACACAGCACAGCGTGACTCCCCGCTCACCCGCTCCCTGCACCCCCTGCCACCTTCCAGTCCTGTAGCCAAGTTTCAACTGCTGCTTCGCTCCTCGTACACAGTCACTGTTCTCGGGCAGGCACTGTCACACCTCTGCAGATACCTGCGTGGCGGCTCCTCGGCTCTTGAGTTAAGCAGGCAACGCCGAGATACTGTTTCACTTCCTCCTACGAGGCTGTGTATCTCACTCCAGTCTCAGGCGAGGATGGCATGGTGCAGATGGCAAAGGACCAGATGAGGCACAAAAAGATTTGCATTTTAGCTTCATGCAACCACTTACTAGCTGGTTACATATGTTCTCTTTCTGGGACTCAGTTTCTCCACTTGTCAATTCTCATTAAGTCATGTTTTGAGCGTTCCCTCCATCCAAAGCACCCATCAGGAAAAGGATGGAAGCAGGGATTGCCCACAGGGGCCTTGCTGACATTAAAGTGTGGCTGAAAAGACTTTGACATTAGATTGTTTATCCTCCACTTGAACTTGAGGAAGCTAGCGACTATTTGATAACTGGTTGAAGTGAAGTCCAGTGTCCTCCTGCGTCAGGTTACAAATGGGCACAGCGTTCACCTAGCCCACTGGAGGAGGCCCCAGTCACATGGAAAAGCCACTTGCGGGTCCTCTGGGCACAGGCTCTGCGTCTGTCCAACCCTCACATCAAACACTGCCAGACACCTCCCGCCCTGCGACATTCAAGTATGCCCAGCCATCAGAGTCTTCCCAAGAACCATCCCATCCCAGCCTCTCACTGTACGCAGCATAGAGTTTCGGTCCCTTCTGTGCCACCTCCATTCCCGACCCGCAGAACTGAGAGCATAACGCAGATGGCGCAGGACTTCTAGGTCGCAGACTAGACACTGCCTCCAGGCACCGTGGTTCCTCTGTCCACTCGCTCAGTCCCTCTGTGTGCTGCACACAGATTGCCACAAATTGCACAGAAGCATGACTGTATCACTGGGGACCTGGGGACCTGGGCTTACGTAGCCAAATCCACACATGAAGGATTTTGGGGATTCCATCTCCCATCTTAAAAATCCTCATGAGCTCAGTGCTTTGTGTCTTACCTTACTGACCGGCCAGGAAAATGCTCACTGTGGGCCCACGGTTCTAAGGAGACCCAGCCTAATGCCAGGCTCCCCTGGAGTGTGTGAACCTAGTGTGAGTGACACTGGCCTGGGCTGGATCTGCTCACGCAGGCACCAGAGGGGCCGCAGCGCACAGCAGAAGCGCAGGCGCCAGAGCCTGCGCTCACAAAACCATCCTGCATCAGTCATGGGCCCCACCGTGATGGCCTTGTCCGATGCTAGCCGCTCCCAGAGGCCCCCCATTCAGTCCCACACAGTGGGGACCAAACCTGCCGTACTGGAGGGAAGCTCAGGGCAGGGCACTTTCCTGGAGTGCGCAGGGTCCTGGGTGAAAAACTCAAGCCATGGCGGTGTTTTTTCTTATTAGTGTTTTTAAATAGGGAACAACATAGCCAACCCAAAGGCTCTACCAGGAGTGTATCTGCCAGCCTGGTTAGCCTGTCAAATACCACACTCGGCCCGCCTGCCATTACACTGGTTTGCATGGCCTCGTCGCCCCACCGGCCCGGACACACCTGTCTTGCCCCCGCCCTTGTATGGCCAGTCCCGGCCCAACAGGGTCCGGTAAGAGCATGACGACTGACCGTGGGAACAGGAGGGTCATCCCGCAACACCCGCTTTCGTGTGGCTTCCCTGAAGCCCTGTCTTCTGGGGAGAAGGGACTGCAGGATGAGTGCACTCCGGCCTACCCGGGAGCCGGGCTGCTCTGTTGGAATTAAGTCAGCTCTGAGGGGTTTGCAAAAAGAGAAAATTGGAAGGGGAGCGGCTTGTGGTCCGTGGGCGGAGCCAGAACTAAAACAAAGAGTAGAAGAACCCAGAGGGCCCGGAACACAGATGCCTGCCCGTGGCTTTCGGGACCCTGTGCAGCCTGGAACCTAGAACCTCGACTTTTTCTTCCCAGTCTGCTCCCCTGTGTGGCCTACGAATCAGGAATCTCATCAGACTGAGCCAGAGCCCATACCCACTGCTATTTGTTGCAAGGCTGTGACACCCTGTATTGAATCTCTGCCCTGCTTTCAGCCTGTTCCGCAAAACAGGGCAAACAGCTGGCTACAGACTTAATAGATTTTGCCAGGGCTTGAGTCCAACAGGAAGGAATAAAGGTGTCCCGCCTGACAGAAAGGTTTTGTTGTTATTGTTGCTGCCAGTGCCTGCACTTCTTCTCTTACCTCTGTATTAAAAGCAGAGTGAACCAAGATTCTGGATATCCAAGGCGGACCCCTTTACGCCCACCCTCTGCGCCATCTTTCTACTGGTAATTCCTGACTCTTGGGAAATGTCCAAGTACAGATTGTTGCCTGCAGAGAAGGGCTCAGTCCAGGGCTGGTGGAACTAGGGTTCTACATGTCGCCAAGCAGGAGACTCGGATTAGTGCCAGCCCTGGGGTGTGCGTCATATATCAAGCCAGGTCTCTGAGACGGAGATTATTGGCATTTTCTTTTCACAAGAGGGGAAACTGAGGCAGAATAGCAAGATCTTCGGGGACGAAGTGATAGATTCTGCCCTGTGAGTCTCAGCTGTCAAGTCCTGCTTTCGACCCCCCAGTGCTGCTTTCAGCCATTTCCTCTGTTGTCCTTGACAGGGGCAGATGCTCCCGCCTCCTGCAGAGCACACAAGGCCTGCCCTACAGAGGGTGCAGACGGGGAGCCCCACCGGCCAGACAAGACTTTCCCAGGCTGAATTCTCCTTTGTCCAGGGTTTCACTTCCTAGACCCTCCAGCAGGGTGAAACCTTGATTTTGGTTTTTTTGCTTTGGTTTGGTTTCATATGGATTGTTACAGTACTGGGGCTTGAACCCACGACTTTCACATGAGATACATCCCCAGCCCTTCAGAGTTTTTATTTCAGTAAGCTAAGTGGCCCAGGATAGCCTCCAACTTGTGATCCTCCTGCCTCAGCCTCCCAGAGTGTTGGTATCACAGGCTCGCACCACCACACCTGGCTTGAACCGTGTTTTTATGACCTAGAAAGAGGTTCTATCAAAGGAAGCCAGACCTCAGCACAGTGGACAGCATGTGCTAACCCAGAGAATAGTCCTCAGAACCTTCGGCCTGCACTGACATTTCACTTCCTGCCACCTCCTGCTGTCCCCTTCAGCCTCTAAGAACACCCCAAAGCATCATGAGGATGTGTCCCCACCCTGTGCCCAGGGGCGGCATTTTCCAGCTGCCATTAGCCCAGCCAAGAGTGTGCTCTGAGAGGAGCCGGCCATTAGCACCCCTGAATAATTTACTATTCCCCAAAAGGAGGCCTACCTCCCCAGGCTCTCTCCCAAGAGCTGACGGGCAAGGGAAGGCGGCATTAGAAGAGGCTTGACCCCATCCTCGATGGCATCGGAAGGTATTGTGGGGGCCAGAATCCAGTTCTGAAATCAAAGTCACACTGAAATTGTGGTTTAATCTGTGAGTTTAGCACTGCTGGGGGAGAAGCAGGGAAGAGACTCAGAGAAAGCTCAAGAAGGCTCCGATAAGAAGCCTCGGCCAGGAGTTCTGGTGTGGCAGCAAGTCAGGAAAACCAGGGACTGACTCAGCCCAGGTCGGGTGGAAAGGCAAGCAATGGCAGCAGGAATGTGATGTCTTTGACATCTGTGCCATCCCTGGGTCCTCTGTCTGCACAGCCCTCCAGCAGTTAGTGCGGCAGGGTGGCTGAGCCACAGGGCCCTGGAGCTGAGGAAGACTATTTCTCCCTCCCTCTGGCTACTGCATCTCCTCTGCAGCCCAGACAGGCTGCCTGGGAGCCACGCCCTTCCTGGGGAACTCAGGTCTCCATTGTACCAATGCCTCTTGTTTTCTCTACCCACTGTGGCTGATCTAGGGTTTCCTCAGCATCACCTGTGTCTCTGTCTGTTTTATGGTGCTATCACTGAATACCAGAGACTGGGTGCTGTATCTGTATCAAGAAAAGAAGGTTATTGGGCTCATGATTCCAATGGCTGAAATGTCCAGACAGCACAGTGCCAGCATCTGGGGAGGGTCCCCAAGCTGCATCACACATGACGGAGAAGTGGGAAGAGAGCCAGCCACATGCAGAAGGAGCCGAGCACGGAGTGGCTTTGCTTTTCTAATGACCCACTCTCAGCATAGGGAGAGGAGGAGAAGGGGACTAAAAAAGAAATTAATACATGTTAAGTACATGTTCCAGTTGCCCATCATGTATATGATCATATTTCCCTGGAGGTTTTGTTTTGGGGGCTTTATTTTTGGCGGAGGTAGTACCAGGGATCAAACTCACGACCTCGTGCTTGCCAGGCAGGTGCAGTGCTGCTGAGCTGCATCCCAGCCCCTCCCATACTTCCCTGACAGCGTCCTGATGGATAAAAGCAGCAGTACCAGCACATGCAGCTCAGGAAACACAAAACTGTCAATGGGCCTCTGAATCAAACCCACCTGGGTTCATAACCCAGCTCTGCCTTTCACGGGCTGAAGGAGGCTGGGTCATGTAAACTCCCTGCCGCTCAGTTCTCTCATCAGCAGGCCGGGGAGAATAATATCTATATTTTATATGATTGTTTTAATATAGGCAACATCATTTCTGGCAGGGAGGTAACTATTCCATTAACGCCAACTCCCTTGATCGGAAGGACACTTTCTAGTTACCACCAGCAAGTCTGGGTCCAGCACTTTTTGACTTTTGGGAACCTAGCAAGAAACATGAAAAGGTGCTCTCTGCCCTTTGTGGAGGCAAGAAATGCGTCTCCACGGAAAATTTTACAGATAAGTGGTTGGAAAAATAATTTCCTTGAGTGGAGACACAGAAAGTTCTGTTACCAAATAATACAACTTCTGATACACAGGGCTGCCCCACGTGACTTTGGCTTTGGAAAGGATGAAACAAAGAGACATTTCTTCAAACCCCATCTCTGGAGCAGGAGAGAGATCGCTACTGTTTTACAGGTTTGCAACTGCCCTGTGGGACCTGGCTGCTCAGAATTCATTAGTCTGTAGCTACTGTGACAGGGCTGAAAAGCCGGTCCTCGCTTCCTCTTGTGATGTCTAAAATAAACCAAAGAAGTAAAAGCCCTGAGCTGGAATGTGGATTGGTCTTTATTTTTTTCCCAAATAAATCCCTGCTTATAACTTTCAATTGCCCATCAGATAAAGGATTAGCCTGCTGCTTTTGTGACTCTTTGGCATGGGCTTCTTAATAAAAACTCAGTATCTCATCTCTGGGTTGGCAGGATGAAAACTCTTATTCTGATATCTTGATGGATTCCTGGGACAGGGTCAGAGATGACAAGTCTCAACCTTTTTGACCTTAGATGCTCGTGGGGAGGTAGCCAGGAGGCTGAGTGTAACTCAGGAACCTCCAACAACCCTCCCTGGGCTGCACAGGTTCCATTAGGTAAAAATAGTCACAGCTGGCGGAGGCCAAACAACAGCATTCACAGCAGCTCAAAGCCAACCAAGGCGCGGCCAAGCTGCTGCGGTGTGGGCATGGTCTGGTCTCCAAAGGTCAATATCCTCACAGCTCTGTCCCAGTGCAATGGGGCGGAGAGGGAATGGAACCTCAGAGAGGTGAGCCCAGGAGGAAGGAGGTCAGAGTACTGGGGCTACTGCCCTAGAAGGGATTCATGTAGTTCTTTTGAAACCCTGGTTAGTTCCCACAAGAGCAAGTGTTTATTTTTTAAAAATAAAAATTTAAAAAAAGCAAGCCCAGCTCTGAATCTCTCTGGATTCCTGGATTCCTGCTTTGGCATCTGACTGTTCTCCCTCCACCACACACCCTTGCCATGATGCGATGGAGACAAGAGGGCCCCCACCACAGGCTAGAGAGGGGAGCTGCCTGATCTTGGACTTTCACTCTCTAAAACTATGAGCTAAGTAAGTTACCCAGCTCCAGGCACTTTGTCATAGCAACAGAAAACAGACAAATACACCCTGCATTATCAGGCAGCTATATGAGCTAGGCAATGCCCACATGATCAAAATTAGCTAAATGTGCAAGAAACAAGTCCTTCCATGAGGCAGTGATGCCCAGAACTAGAAAGCCAGGACTTGGGTCTCAGCCCCTCAATCTTCTTCCTACTGGTCATTAGCAGGCCTCTTTCTTCTTGCACATCTTAGCCATGGTATTCTCAGCCATCATAGAGAATAACACTCACAACCATGAGCAATACTATGCAGGTCAAGGGAGAGAATAGAGAGACAGAGATATTTGGTGGTCATAATTCTCTCCATGAGTTGTCTGAGGCTAGTTCTTCCAGAAGAGAGCAGGGGTGTATCTGGGAGGAGTCCGGAAAGCACCTGCAAGGATGGGAAAGGAGAAAGAGAGGAGCCCAGGCAGTGGCACACGCACTCCTGCCAGGACACTCAGGACACACTCAAAGGAAGCCACTGTCAACTTCCACCCCAGCAGGGCCCAGAGGTTGTGGGGGGATGGACTCCAGCCCACTCTGGCTGCCCTGGTGCCCAGGAAAGCTGAGGAAACTCAGAGCAGCCACGGGCAGCTGAGCGAGGACACCAGGGACCGCACAGTCCTGGTCACCCCAGACCCAATCTGCGTGAGAACTGCTGGCAGAGACCTTAGTCTGCGGCACTGCTGATTCCAGCCTCCGGATTCACAGCTGCCACGTCCACTCTTGCCAGATGAGACAGTTCCTCTGTCCTACTGGGGAACCTGAATACAGAGCTCAGTCCGACGGGCTCTTATCCTCCCAACGTCCCTGAAATCTGTGAACCATAAAATGCCCTAACCCTTGTGCTACAGGTCTGGTCTTTAGTTCACTGGCTGACAATTCCCAATAAAACTCTGGTCTGACTGAGGGGAATACAGAAGGGGACATCAAGCTTGTCTGTCAATAACCACTCTGCCTTATTCTTTTAGTAATAGATTCTTTTAGCTTTAACTGAGCATGTAGCCACCCAAACTAAATACTCTCTTTCCCTTACAGCTGCCTGTGGCTATAAGAAGAAATTCTGACTGATGAGATGTGAACAGAAGTGATGTTAAAGAGAAGCTCTTTTAAAGAGAAGCATGCCTCCGTTTCCCCATCCTAACAACTGGAATGCAGATGTAATGGTAGGAATTGGAGCAGCCATTTTAGACCAGAAGGAGAAGATGGCAGTGCAGCCACATAGCGTGTGATTTGGAAACCACCATGCTGGTCCTGGGCAGCTTTCACAGATTTCTACTGAGAAATGGATACACTTTTTT
>PVIC010001923.1:0-83769 GCA_004025085.1 Thryonomys swinderianus
AAAAAAAAAAAAAAAAAGCATTGCAAGATGAGACAAATCTGGAGAATTCTGTAGCCACCAAAGGTAAACAGGAGTCTGAGATCTCCCAGTACTTAATAGATGTTGGGCAACCCTGTGAAAAGGGTTGCAATGCAGATGGTCAGAGTTTTCTCTTTGGTTTTACTATGAGTTTATTATGTTGAGTAGCCTCTTCTCTAATCAATACTCAGAGGAATGTGCTATGAAAACCTCAAACTACCCACCAAAGTTCTGGGTGTATCTATAAATGAATGACAAGTAAACCAGTAAATCGGGGGAGACCCACCCAGAGGGAGCAGTAATAGGCTTGGAGCCTGGATGGAGTAGAAAAAGAAAGATGTGATCCCTGTTTCATCAGCACCAGTCTCATCAGTGCCTCTGGCTCTGGTCTCCAGTTCCTTCTGCCTTCCAATGAAGACTTGCACTGGTGACTTCTGGGACGTCTTCTGGCCTTTGACCTTGCACTGATGCTGCGTCCTGCATCCCCCTTGTGCTGTGGTTTGCATCTTCTTAGGATCCTGTGATGTCCCAGTGCACAGCCCATTGTGGATCCTTCTGTCCTGGAATCTGTAAGCCTACCTAGTAAACCTTCCTCCCCGCACAACTATGCAGATATTTGCTGTTGACTCTGCTCCTCTAGAGAACCCTAACGAACATGACCACACTCCATATTGTTCCCTGCCCTTTGAACAGCTCTAAGATATGTCCACATTGGAAGCCCGCACTTGTTTCCAACCCTTCTCCAAATCTAGTCCACTCATATTCTCTTAACTAATAATATAAATAATCATCGGCATCCACAAGACCTTGAGTGGAAAGCCAAAAGATTACCTTTCCAAGTTCTCCTTTGAGGAGAAATTTCTCCCATCCTTTTATAAAATACTGTTTGCTCTATGGCTAACAAGTGTCTTTCATCTGTCGGCTACTCTTCTTACCCTACATTAACTCTACAATATCTCCTCAGGAACAGTGAAGTCATCTCTTGGTCTCTTCAATGCCACCCTTCAAAACTCATCTCCTTAACTTCTGCAATTATTGTTATTTTTAAAAAGCCATGGAAAAGCATGTTTTCTTGCATGGTGTGGCTTAATGTTTCCTCTTTCTCTTACAGAACAATTTTGAGTGCTTCAGGCTACCAAAACCTTGAATAACCTAGCTTCTTCCTCTCATGCTTTATCTACTATCTTCTTCATTATACAAGGGGCTCAGATCAAATAGGACTTCTGTTTCACCAACACTGTCCTGTCTTGGTTTATTTGCATTTGGTATTCACTTTCCCGGTCCAAATTTATCTTTCCAATGGCAGCTAAACTTTGGTCTCAGCTAGGTTTTCTCTGGCCTTCTCTTTGTCCATTCAACTGCTGGTAGCATCGTGTGCACATAGTGTCCTCTGTGGCTCACCTCCTCTTCTGAGGACAGCAGAGATGACTTCAGCCCCACTCGTACATGAGTGAGCTCCTTGAAAACACTGTCACATGTTCTGATGATTTTTTCCATAGTACTTAGCACAATTTGATATTGTTTGTGTATGAGTTCTATTTTTGCTTGTTTCTTCTTCCTAGAACATAAGCCCCACAAAGGAGTGCATTTTGCCTACTCCACTCCCTTCAGTGTTTCCAGTGCCTCCTCAAATAGATACTCAATGAATTCTTGGTGCACAAATGTGGAAGAATTCAGAGTCCTGAGTGCATCAGTCCACAGGGAAGGCCAGTCGATAAAGTAAAGTAGGAGCAATAAAAATACATATAGCAATCATTATTTATTGAATGTACTTTTATGCTGGGTATGATTCTAACCACTTTATATGCATTATCTCACTTAGCCTTTACAACAATGCTGTGAATTAGGTGTTATTATAGATGATGCAGTGGAGGTTCAGAAAAGTTATCCAAAATTAACTGATAAAGGAAAGAGATGAGCTCGAGGCATGGGCTTGACCTTAATGCTGTACTATTAGCACCATGGTCGCCAAGGTTGCATGCAGCAAGCGAAGGCTTCTGAAGAAGCCATCAGTGATGTGTTAGGTGAGTGGCAGAGTGACCATTCTGTTGGAATTCCTACCATCTATATAAATCCTTGGGAATTACTACTTGTATAATTGAGGTACTATACACACACTCCTTAGGCTGTTTGCTAAATTAGCTCATTTGTCACTGTCCTTTTCACCTGGTGGAGCACAGAAAGACTGAGTTTGGTGGGTGGAACAATACCAAAGAGTAACTTTGTATAATTACACACAAGGAGAAGTACTGAGAAATCTTAAATATTTTATGCATATATATTTTCACAAATATAAATTTGGGCCACATATTAAAATAAAATGATCAGGGACTTTATACCAAGAATGAACCCATATGAAATACTGCTCAATTTCAACTTTTAGCCAATTGAGGTATTACCTGTATTTTGTCTAGGTAAAGCTATGGAAAGTTGAATTGGCCACTCTTGGCCTAAGGCAGGAAGCATGGCTTGAGAGAGAATTCTGAGCTGTAAGGGAAGAAAGCAGAATGCCTGCTCCCTCAGGTCTGTGTGTCCAGGTCCTAATCTCCAGAACCTATGAATACATAACGTTATAAGACAAGGGAACTTTGCAGGTGTGATTAAAGTTCACATGATGTGAGACTTGGAAATGGAGCCATATGTAGAAGTCTCAGAGGTTAGGGGATATCTATGTACCTGGTCCTTATGCACAGACATTTTCCCAGCTAAGTCAGAGGGAAACATAACTGTTAGCAAAGGGTCAGAGAGTCTCAAGTTTGCTTCTTTGAACATGGCATCCCTGGGGCTATGGGGAAGTAATACAGGCAGCTCCCAGACAGTTCTTCCCAAAGCCTCTGGAGTCCCTTGGTATTAGACCTACAACAGAGATCTGACCCACTGTAAGATATTAAATCTGAATTGTTTTAAAGATACCGGGTGGTAATTTGTCATGACAGCATAAATATTAATATATAGTACATTAGATTTTAAACTAATAAATACTACATCGAAGGACTCAAAAAAGAGGATATTTGAGTAACTCAGGTTTGTATAACTTCACTAGCAGCAGGGCTCCCTTGGGTTGAAAGCACATCACTATATGAGCATCGGTCAGCCCGCTGTTTGTTTCAGAAATTTGGCCCAGTGTTTTTTTTTGTTTTTTTTTTTTGTTTTTTTTTGCTTTTTGAGACAGGGTCTCACTTTGTAGTTCAGGCTGGCCTTGAGCTCACTAAGGTGCCCAGGCAAGCCGCCGCGAACTCAGCAATCCTCCTGTCTCTGCCTCCCGAGTGCTGGGATTACAGGCGTGAGCCACCACTTCCGGCACTGTGGTATGCGGTGTTGATTGTTGGTGGGCGTGTCTCCACACCCAACATTATATGTGGTTACCAGGGATCAAAGTCAGGACCTTGTGTTTGCGAGGCAGGCACCGGAACCACTGAGCTAACCCTCCGGCCCTTGGCCCAGTTTTGAAGCCCAATGGTACTAGGTCCTGTTTCACAAAAAGAATACTCTTTGTGCCTTGTCACATGACAGGCAAAATTTCAAAACAGAAGCTATGGTTCTGATAATATCTCATGGGTTTTGATTGTTTTGTCCTTGGTGAAATCAGCTAATGTGTCATCCTGATCACGTATTTAAATGAAATTGAGAATTCTACTAATAAATGTAAAACTTTTAAAGCAAGAGTTTGAAATGTAATCTGTGTTTTCATGGGCCCCCTTGGCTTTAGTTAATTTCTTGTTTATTTTGAAGACTGCATAGGGCAGTTGTTGTTGAGCTTATTCATTACAGAAGGCATAATCTTTATGATTCATCTTCTGTCTGTTCTTCCCCCAGAAGAAAACAGAAGCCAACTAAACTGGGAATTAGAACTGTTATCAGCCTCAAAACATTTAATTAAACAATTCATTTGATTACTTCTAATTAGATTGAATTAATCTTCTTAGTTCTGCTCTTTTATTAGTCAGGAAAGACTAGGCTGTGCTGTGGTAATAAATTCTCAGTGACTAAACTGCAAAGGTTATTTTTCATTTAAAGTCTTGAACCTTCTGTTATCAGACATACTACTTGTGCCCACAGCCTAAAGGAGGAAGGTTTAATTTGGTTCACATTTTAAGAGGGTTCAGTTCATGGTAAGCCAGCTCCAAAACAGAAACATGGTGGACAGGTGAGGTGGAGGAGAGCTACTTAGTTCATGGTGGCTGGGAGCAGAGCAGGGGCAAAGCATCATAGAGGAAGGACTGAAGGACTATAATGTACATCAGGTCACATCCCTGTGACCCACACAGACACAGCCAGAATTGTGCTCTACCAAACCGTGCCCCTCAGGGGTCCTAAAGTCAGTTGTATCATATTGTACCTTAATCTTCATATGGTTCTAAAGCTTTGTTTTTCATATATAGAAATAAAAATATTGAGATTTGTTCCAAAATGGGGCCCAATACCTCATTTTGGGTCCATGCATGCCCACATAAAACAAGTGAAAGAATAGATGATTCACATGCATCAGCTTTTAAATACTTTGTTTTAAATGTGCTATTTGCTATGTTTCCCTTACGTGGCAGTTTCATGGGCTCCTAACTTCACTGATAAGCACAGAGTTTCAATAAGGTAAAAGGGTTTGACATAATCTTCAAATTTTAATACTCTATCTCACAAATAATTCCTATGGCATGAAAACTTTCAGCTGATAATTTAAGGACAAATGCTTTCAGGAATACTTTCTCATAAAGCACTCACTTGACAGGCTTTATTGTAAATCTCAAGCACAAAGAAGGGAAGGAAGAAGCGATGGCTAAATGTAAGACCTAGAGGCCTGCAGGACAGAAAACAAGTAGAATCAAAGAGAATCTCAAAAGAAGGCCATATTCTGTTACTGAGGTTAGGATTCCAAGTAGGTACTTCAGGAGAGTCATGATTCAAATCATAGAAGTCAAACATGTGCACAGCAATTAACTGGTAAGATTCTATACCCTAATTTTTTTTTTTTTGAGACGGCATCTCACTTTGTAGTTCAGGCTGGCCCTGAGCTCACTATGTAGCCTAGGCAAGCCTCAAACTCAGCAATCCTCCTGTCTCTGCCTCCCAAGTGCTGAGATTACAGGCATGAGCCACCACGCCTGGCACTGTGGTATGTGGTATTGATTGCTGGTGGGTGTGAGTCACCACACCCAGCATTGTATGTGGTTACTGGGATTGAATTTAGGGCCTTGCGCTTGCGAGGCAGGCGCTGTAACCACTGAGCTAAATCTCTGGCCCTCTATACCCTAATCTTCTAATTTCCACCTGATGCATTCTAAAGAAGCATTTTCTAAAGCATAGATCACTGTTGACAGGAGATCTCGAGCATACCTCTACACGTCCATGTTAAGATTCAGGTTCCTAGGCCTCACCTCAGGGTTATTGAATCATGTATTTGGAGAGTGAGTGCTTTTCAATTTTTTTGTATATTGTAACATTGGTTTCTTTGGTGTGAAGTTCTATAAATATTAACAGCTGTAGAGACTCAAGTGTCATCACCGTAATCAGGATACAGAGCAGTTCCCCTCACCCCCAAATGTTTTCCATGCCAACCCTACTCCTCCCCCTAGGATAACAGTTCCTATTAATGAAGATTTATTTTGAGACTGGCTTTCATATTTCCGCGTGCCATCTTTGAGATTCATCATGGTTATTGCATGGACCCATGGCTTCTACATAGGATTACTTTACCCTGTACAGGGTAGTTTCTTTCTCAATTTAGACAGTTATGAATAAACTGTTATATAATGTATAAATAAGGTTTTTAAAACACAGTATTTGCTTCCCTGGGGTAGATACCTCAGAGTGGGATTATTGTGCCATAATAAAAGTAAATTTAATTTCATAAGAAACAAGTCAGTTGTTTTCTAGAATAGCTGTACTGTTTTGCTCTTGAATCTTACTTTTTTTTTTTGGCTTTTTGAGACAGGGTCTCGCTTTGTAGTTCAGGCTGGCCCTGAGCTCACTATGGTGCCCAGGCAAGCCGCCGCGAACTCAGCAATCCTCCTGTCTCTGCCTCCCGAGTGCTGGGATTACAAGTGTGAGCCACCACTTCTGGCATTGTGGTATGCGGTGTTGATTGTTGGTGGGCGTGTCTCCACGCCCAGCATTATATGTGGTTACCGGGGATCGAACTCAGGTTCTTGCCCTTGCGAGGCAGGCGCCAGAACCACTGAGCTAACCCTCCGGCCCTTGAATCTTACTTTTTAACAAGCATCCTAGTGCTTTTTAGGCACAGGAAAACTCAAGAATACCTACACAATGACTCTAACAGTTCATCTGAAGAAAAAAATTACTTAGCTAATAATGACAAAATTCATAAAAAAACAATTGTTTCCTAAGGGATCATTCACTTTCTATATCAAATAAGTTATGATTCATGTACAGAGTTCTAGTATCTGTGCTTTTTCCTAATTTTTAAAATGTTCCTCCAAAGACAAGAATACAAATATTCACAGACACTATGCCTTCATATCTAATAATAACTTGTTATTTGTTACCAAAATGCTTATTAGGGCAATTTTAAAATGTACTATCTTAAATACACACAGAGAGTGGAGATTATGTATAAATAGCTGTGCTAAATAATTAATCCACATTTTCTCTAGAAGTATATATTATTTATAAAGACTGTCTCAGGTATGTTTCTAATTTTTAGAACTTCCTTTGGCAAACAGGATAAAAACTGGATTGCGAATTACATCGATATAAATGTAAAGTTATGCTAATCCTTGGCTTTCAACATCTCTTACAGACTGACATTTCTCTTTACTGAATAGAAGCAGTATAACTGACCAGGCAAATCATACATAGCAAACAGTGCTGCACATGGTATTAGGCTAACATTGACTTCAGTAAGTATCACAGACAAAACACAATTGCATCAGCTAAAAATTATGAAAGGCCTGCTAAATCATTAAAGTAAAATAACCCAAAGCTCTCTTGCACTCTGGGTAGTATGGATTTCTGTCTATATTACTGGAGTCAATTTGTAACCATACACATTCTGTAAAGCAATGTGTTGATCATCTGAAGATACAGAGTAAATGGAAATCTGTATAGATAATGTGATGGTTGAGAAACATAACTTGGAAAATAGAGTCGAGTATGGCTGAGGGAAACTGTATTATGGCGAAAATTCAAAGTAAGAAGAGCAAGTTCCTCACTTAGGTATGTATTTTGCAGATCTCATCATTCTTTGCATTAGCCAAATTACTTTCTTCTGTGCTTCTATTCCCTAAATTTGGAACCAACTAACATCATCAAAAATTGTCTACACCAACTTGCTTGTTGCATTTTAGGGGAATAATTAATGAATATAGAGTGCTTTGGAAATCTGATGTGCTATTTAATTGCTAAAAGGTTCTTTGTTACTCAATGAAAAGATGTAATCATTGTAATAAATTAAAATTTTGTTTTCTTTTATCAGGTTGTATTTTCACAAGACACTATGTAGCTGAATATTGATGGCATCTTTGTTTCATGAAGATTTCAATTTTTAGCATATTTTTATCATGAATGTTTAACGCATAATTGGTCAGTAGCTACTAAATCCTATCAGAAGGATTTCTTTTTGTTTTTTATTATTTTACAATTTATTTTATTGGCACATTTTAGGCAAAAAATAATGGTCACATTCATCATCTGTCCCTGTTCATAGTATATCTTGATCCTTTTTTCTGTTCCCATTCTCCTCCCTCTTCAGCCCCACCTCCCCTTCCTTATTTACAAAAACTGTTTCCATTTTTCCCTCTATTCTCTTTTTTTCCTTCTTCCTTCCCCTTTATTGGTCCCCCTTTCTATTTGGATATTTTCTTCCCATTTCCCAATATCTATTATACATTTTGCTCCTTATTTATACTTTTGGTTTCTTACAGTGGAGAAACAATGCGATATTTAATGTGTGTCCAATTTATTTTACTTAAAATTATTTTCTCAAACTGCATCTATTTACCCATAAATGACTTAGGTTTATCCTTCTTTATAACAAAGTGGAATTCCATTGTGTGAAAATATCACATCTCTATCCATTCATTGGTAGGTGGACATTTGGGCTGTTTCCAAGATTTAGCTATTACAAACAAGGATGTGCATGTATTACTCTAATATCATGTTTTCAATTCTTTCAGGAAGATATCAAGAAGGGGACTAGCTGTGTCTGAGTCTAGTTTTTTTGAGGAATCTCCACATTGATTTCCACAGTAGTTGCTAAGAAATTTTGGACTTTTACTGAATTTAAGATGTCATTAATTGAAAGGCAAACTATTATTTTATGTATGACTAAGGAAGTAAAACATGCTAGCAATCTATGATTTTAGGAACTTTAGAGATGAAAAGAATATGCATTAAAGAATAAACTCAGGATAGCATGCAAAGTGCCAATTGTGAACAACAAATATCGATCAGATTAAAACAACAGCAAACATAGTGTTTGGTGCATATCAAAGGCCAAGTGAAAGAGCTCTTCATGGCCAAAACAAGAACACTCTGAGCAACAATAGACATAAAGAAGTATTGTATGATTGCCTAATGTATAAAATAAGTATTAAGAATCTATACTTAAGATAGATATAAGCAACTGAATAAACAAATGGGAGAAAAATGAAAGTCTGCCATTCAAGACATTTCATACAGTAATAAGTGAAGATACCATGTAACTAGTGGGATGTAAGCATGCATCAAGCATAGCGAATTCTTTCCAAAAAGTGCTGCCTGGGGAGGGGTATAAAGAATATATTGATAGTGGAGAAAACTGACAGATAGTAAGTACCCCAATCAGGAGATCAAGGTCAACATCAGCAGGCAAGGATCTTTGGACAGAATGTATCCTAACATGATGTGAAGAAAATGGAACTTCACCTCTACACCATTCTGTGGTCTTCCTCCCTCAGACCCATACCTCCACTTAATCATGGTAGAAGCATCAGCAAATCCTAAGAGGGGTATCCTGTGATATACTTGATTCGTGCTTCTCAAAACTACCTAAGTTGTCCATCGAGGGCATGGGAGGAAGAAAGTTTGAGAAAGTACCTGTTATGACTGAGTCTACATGTAACCATAGGTGGGGCTTTTTCAGAGGTGGCCAAATCCATAGTATGCATTTGATTCATGATACAATGCTAGGATCAGTGGAGCTAGGATTAAGGGTATGTGATTACTAAATAAGTCTGCTCATTAGATTGGTTTGCCACTACCCTAATCCTGGAGACCAGATAGAAGATAACAGGGGAAGAAAAAAGCTACTAAAATCCCTGGCTTGTCGTACTACCTTCTGCCTGCCATGAATAGTTTCTCCTCTGTGATGCCCCTCTGCCATGCCACGCTTCCTGAGAGCAAGCCAACTATTAACTGAGACCTTGACTAACTGAGCTATAAATTTTCCTCCCTTAACTTTTGGATGTTGGGTATTTTGGTCGGGCAATGACAAAAGTAACTGAGACACAGGCCGGAGGATTAGCTCAGTGGTTCCGGTGCCTGCCTCGCAAGCGCAAGGTCCTGAGTTCAATCCCCGGAAACCACATACAATGCTGGGCGTGGAGACTCACACCCACCAACAATCAATACCACATACCACAGTGCCAGGTGTGGTGGCTCACGCCTGTAATCCCAGCACTCGGGAGGCAGAGGCAGGAGGATTGCTGAGTTCGCGGCTTGCCTAGGTTACATAGTGAGCTCAGAGCCAGCCTGAACTACAAAGCGAGGCCCTGTCTCAAAAAAAAAAAAAAAAGTAACTGAGACACTACCATAGGCATCAGGAGCCAAGAAGACATGATAACTAAGTGACAAAACTAATGTTGTATCCTAGATGACACCTATAGAAGCAAAATGGTATTAGGTTAAAAAAGAGGAAATCTGAATAAGAGGAACTTTAGTTAAAAATTTACCCCAGTTAATTATTAATTGTAACATATGTACCTTACTAATAGATAAAACTGGGTTTAGAGTATATTGGAAACTTGAACAGTAGCTGTGCTTTTCTGTAACTCTAAAATTTAAAAATTTAAGTATGCTTTGTAAAAGCAAAATACAGTGTCTAAAGCACCAGTTGGGAAAAGCAAACCATGGCTTCCCATTTTCAGTCAGAGGAAAAATACTGGGAATGTGCTATTGATTCCTGCACTTGCACCTAACAGGCCCTTAACGAGTTTGCCAACGATAATTAATGAGTATGCTATTTCATGTTGTGAATGCAAGTAAAAGAGATAGCCCTTATATTCATTACTTCATTTTTTATAGCATCATACTAGGCACTTAATTTTTTTTTTTTTTTGAGACAGGGTCTCGCTTTGTAGTTCAGGCTGGCCCTGAGCTCACTATGTAGCCCAGGCAAGCCTCGAACTCAGCAGTCCTCCTGTCTCTGCCTCCCGTATGCTGGGATTACAGGTTGGAGCCACCACGCCCGGCATTTGTGGTGTGTGGTGCTCATTGCTGGTTGATTGTTGGTGGGCGTGAGTCACCACGCCCAGCATTGTATGTGATTACCCAGTTGAACTCAGGAAATTTGAGAACCACTGAGCTAAATCTCCGGCCCTAGGCACTTAATTATTAAACAGTCACATCAAGCCTATGAGCTGCTTTAAAAAAATAAAGAAAAAAATCTAGGGCCTAAAATGTTAAGAAATCTATCTGTATTGGTTTGCTAGGGTTACCATAACAGAATGGTATAGTCTAGATGGCTTAAAACACACACACACATTTATTTTCTGATTGCTCTGGATCCTAGAAGTTTGAGTTCAAGGGTTGGTAGCTTTGTTATTTTCCAAGCCTTCTCTGGATTCAGTCACCAGTCATATAAAGGCAGACCCTTATGTAAATGATCACACTGTAACCACTTTAAGGATGTTTTCCAACACTCACATTTTGGGAAACTGAAGATCACAGGGCATCCACATATGATTTTGCAGGGCAACAGGTCGCTCATAACAATGTCCACATTGGGCTCCTTGGCCTCTATTCTACCCTACTGATGAACTTGTAATTCTGATCTAGGTCTGTTCACTCCAAAGCCTGTGCTTTTTTTTTTTTTTTTTGCTTTTTGAGACAGGGTCTCACATTGTAGTTCAGGCTGGCCCTGAGCTCACTATGGTGCCCAGGCAAGCCGCCGCGAACTCAGCAATCCTCCTGTCCCTGCCTCCCGAGTGCTGGGATGACAGGCGTGAGCCACCACTTCCGGCATTGTGGTATGCGGTGTTGATTGTTGGTGGGCATGTCTCCACGCCCAGCATTCTATGTGGTTACCAGGGATCAAACTCAGGTCCTTGCGCTTGCAAGGCAGGCGCTGGAACCACTGAGCTAACCCTCTGGCCCCTGTGCTTATTTCTTTATAGTAACTTTGTGGTCATTAACCATATATATCCATGCATTCATCCATCTTTGTTTTTTTGTTTTTTTTGTTTGTTTTTTTGTGGGAAGCGACCTAGGGGTCATCACTGTGAGGCCTGGAGATCTGCACTGGGTGCTGCCCTAACTAGCAGTTAGGAGGTCTGCACTATGAACGGTGCTGCCCAGCTCCCAAGAGAACTGCAGACTCATCCTCAACTATGGGATCTGAGTTGCTGCCTTGGGTGCCAGATCAGTGGCAACAAGAGGTAAACACCTCTGGCTCAGGGTTGCCTTCCATTACTCCTTCTGTTAGGAATTTGCTGTTCTTTCCTTACTGATCAAGTTGCTTTATAATCTTTGCTAGATTTTTCTGACCATGCACTAATGGTAAAAGATATTGCTTTAGGGGTTAAATAAAATAGCAAAGAGAAGTAACTTCTCTTTGAGTAGATAATAGGGAGACGTTTTAAAGAATAACAAACACCTAAACCTTGAGAGTCACAGCTAGACTTTAGCATAAGAAAAGAGACCTGCTAATTGCCTGGAAAAAGTTTTAGGAATAGGGAGGGCACATTCTGTAGATTATTAGATGTTCCCTAGTAGACAAGTTTATCTCTATAGCACCTGTGAATTAAGGTTGTGTTAACTGTTGATTTTTTTTACTACTATTTACCTTGCTAATTATTCACACGTGGGCACGCTAGCTAGAAATATTATAAAAGCACTAAAAAATAAACTCGGGGCCTGCTCAACATTGACTGAGAGGTCCTCCCGATCCCATTATTCTGTCTTCTTTCTTTTCTCAGCCACACCCCTCGACTTCGCAAACCCGCTGTTTTGTTCGGCAGGCTCCGGCAGTTTTTGCTTAAAATATCCATCCATAAAGATCATTTAATTTAAAAGCAGGAGTTGGTACCCTAGTGGTAGATTCCAATCAAAAGGAGCTACATGAGATACTTGTGCTGTTAAATACCTGTGCCATCTCTCAAGATTTTAAAGCCCTTCAAGTGATTATACTTAGCCTGGACCACTGAATCTGAAACGAAATTCTACCAGCATCGCTTTATTAAGACAGAACAATACTAGATGTAGAAATTCTACCCGTATGTGCACAGTAACATCATGAGGATTAACGTGAGGTACTCCTTAAGAATTTGGGTATAAAAGAAATGATTGCCTTTTCAGAGTTCAACTTCAGAGTCATCAGATCTCTTCCGCTAGCAGCAGGAGCCAATGTAAAATGACTGGTGCGCTTAATACAGCTAAAGGAAGGATGCATCACTCTGAGGTGGGGCATTAGCGAACCCACGGGAGCTCAGGAAAGCAAGTCACAGAGACATATACTGCAGAACCCATCTGGGCACTTTCAGGAAATGGGGGGTTTGAGTCAGTAGAATTTTAGAATTTTAAATTTTCATTGCCAAGTTTCCAACTGTGGGATTAATGTCAGCCCGTTTGACTACTGAACTATAAAATATTCATACATTCGATGAGTGCCTGAAAATCAATTTTGCGTGCCACAGTGTGGCAGGTATGCAGTGAGACCACGTGAGCTGATCTCACTAGTGGGAGCAGTAAACAACCTGCTATTTGTTTCTTCACTGTACGTAAACAGACTGTGACGGACTTGGTTAATGTGATCGAACTATGGCGCCAATATCTGTTTACTTACAAAGTCTGTCTGTTTCTCAGAGACTGTGAGCCCAGTGCTTTTACTTATAAGTTCCAAGAGTAAGCAAATAAAAATGTAAGATTCCCAATTAAATTTGAATTTGAGATAAACAATGGGTTATTTTAAAGTATAAACATGGCCTGGGCACATTTTACATAAAAATATTTTGATCATTCAGAAATTCAGATTCTGTATTTCACTTGACAACCGTAGAAAAATCTCTTTTAATACATTTTCTAGCTTTAATGTATTTAAAGACATTATCACAAATTCTGGCACACAAGCATCATTTTTAAATACTAGTGTACTCTAGCTTTTTACCAAAAGAAGTTATGGCAAGGGAAAAGCAAATGACTTTGCTGATATTCACTTACTTAAGAGAAAAAGCACAAGTTCATATCCTTTTGTACCTCAATACAACTTTCAAACTGTCCATTACTGGGCTTGCTGTTCACATAAGATTATCTTACTTTTCTATTTTGCCAATAAAGTCTCTGAGAGGTTATTTCTGAAACAGTCTAAAGATTTTGGTTCCCTTCTCTGCCTGGATAATTACAGAATAAACTCCTCTATAAGGTTTTTCCGTGCTCTCTGGGTAGGACTCACAATGGATATTAACTAGAAATCCCTGAGTTTTAAACAGTTCTTTTCAGCCTAGTCCCACCATTTGTGCTGTCTCTTTAGCAGAAGAGGACAAAGTGCTACAGAGTGGTGGGGGCAGAGGAGGGGCTGCCGTGAGCTGCTCTACAATTTTTGTAGGTAACCAACCTTGAGGGCAGGTTAGAGTCGGCACAGAGCAGAAAGGTATCTCTTCCCCGGTAATGTTGCAGACATGGTTGAGATTCCTTGACAAAAGACAGATCAGTAAAAGGAAACGTACAGATTTACTGAAGGTAATTCCTGTGTGATAAGGAGCCTTCATAAGGAATAAAGACTCAAAGCCAGTTAAATATGAGCTGGCTTTATACAAGTTTTGCTGAAGAGGTCACAGGAGAAATAGGGTGGGGGAGGGGTGGGATCAATGGTAACACATGAGAGGCCCTGAGAGACCTCTTTCTCTGGTTCAGTCTTGTGTCCCTTCATCTCCAGTGATAATGACACACCTTTCCACTGGGCACGTGGAGGACCCCTCCCAACAGGGTGTCATGACACACTTCTAGGGATGGCCAGAAAATGCTTCATGGGCACTAAAGCTGCTCTAGAAGAAAAAGGGAGGGAAAAGCAGAAGACCTTCCATGTCTGTGGTTTTCTCAAATTCCTTCTGATTAAGACATTTTGGGCTAGCATCCCCTGGACCCATTGTCAGAAAAATAAGCAAGGGTCAGCACAATCAAGAAACAATAAGTTATGCAAGGCTTAAGAAATGTCTGAAGGGAAAAGGAAAATCGTGATTGGTAATTTTTAAAAGACCTTTTCTTTCCACATTTATTTGATGAAGCTAAAATATCTGTGGGATTAAAAACTGGAAAGTGTTCTTTTCAATTACTTGGCATATTGCTATCTGGACAGCTTTCTCCAGATAATTTGTGTCAAGTGAATCCAAGAGTTCTTTTGTTTTTTCTCCTTTCCCACATTATTCCTTAAGGAGAACCCTAGTGTTACAAATATTACATAGGTCCACAGTGAGCTCAATGTCGTCTATTTAAAATGGGTCACACAAAGCAGAAATCTATCAATTTAGATATATAGGACCATGTACAAATGACCAGCAGAAATATATGGCTAAGCTAGAGTTGAGGAAACACATTTCTCTTGACTCAAGTTTTCCCATCTCTGTTACCTATTTTCAGAAGGCAATAGCAGTTAGAGGTAATACTATGTATTAGTTAGCAGTCTACATTCATGTGTGCATCTCTTTGAATCTTACAACAATAATTTGAAAGAGAAAGTAACATCCTACATTAAATTTCACTTAAGTGAATTATATGGAAAGGTTCTGGACTTTTCCATCTCGCTTCAAAATAGTCATTAAAATATGCCCTCTTTCTTTTACTTAATTTCAGCAATAAGATAATATGGTGGTTCAAATTATGTGTCTTTTGGGGTGATTGGGTTCTCAAAGCCAAAGTTTTTGCATTGTTCAGGAAATAATTACCCTAACAACAAGTAGTTACTTGGCTTCTTTTGCAAAGTGCACAAGATGCTTTACAATTAAAGCACAGCAAGGCGACCTAGTTTCTTAAGGATGCTCAGGAATAGGAATGGATAGCTATGTCTTTAGTCTTTACTGTCCAGAAGGAAGGGCACCATGAACAGAATCGGGAATGAAAGGCTGAGACTCCAAAGTGCCTGCAGCTCACGAGCGTGTTAAAGCAGACAGCTCTCTGATTCTGACCGTCATGACCAACCACACAAATGATCTAACAGGAGGTTCCCTTGGCCTTAGTCATCCACCAAGTTAGCAGTGATGAACCATTCACAGTAGTACACAGTTCTATGGGGGAGTCTGTTCTAGAATGTATAGATAGAGAGGTGAGCTACATAAGGCCAGTGGCCACAGCACCTGAAGGTCCCCTGAGGGAACTGTGGGTCACACTAGGTCACACTGGTGATGGACACTCAGTCTGTGTGCTGAAGAGGGATAGGGTGGGTTGGAAGAGTCCACCAGAAAGTGTCGGTAGCTAAGGTCAGACTATAGGTGGAGTCAAATTGCCTAGGGCTATTAGAGGAAGTTTGTGTCACCACAGTTCCTATTGGCTTTCTCTGACTTTTTGAGACCAACCTGCTGCAGCCACATTGACCAGCTCTTCACTGCAAATGTAAGAGGAAATGTATCACCTCTGCTGGCCTTCCTTACTGTGGCATTACCCTCGGCTGGGTCCACTGGACTGGCTTGGGAGCTGCTGGGGGTTGTAGATCACATTTCTGATGTATGCAGGTGGGTTACAGAGGCCCAGCCATGGGGTCTATATGGTGCCTGGTCCCTTCTTCTCTACTGTGTTCTGCATATTCTGCTTTCCAGACACCATGAACTGAGCAGCTCCGCTCCACTGTGCCATTCTATCATCATGTTTCTGCCTTGCAGCCAGCCGATGATGAACTGAATCCCCTGTAACCTGAGCCATGAGGTAAATTAAACCTTTCCTCCTTTCAGTTGCTGTGTCTGGAATTGTGTGCTGGAAGGGGAAAGCTGACTAATACACTTATAGTTAGGGTCATCTAACTAGGAAAAATTCTAAGGAAAAAGCCAAATAGTTTCCAGGGATTTGGGCTCAGCCCTCAGATATTTATCCTAGAGGCTCTGCTGTAGTCATCTCCAAATATGTGCCAACCATCAGCCTGTATTATATCCAGATGGAAAATGTGGTCAGTGAAATAAAACATCACATGTACGTTCATCTTTTAAATGATGAATATTAAAAAGAATTTCAACTTCATGGTAGATTGGTGCTTCTCAGGAGATATGTGGAAATTACTGGTGATATTTTTGTCATGTCTGAAGGCGCTAAACACTTGTAAGATATTAGAAGTCAAGAATGCTGTTAAATGCTCTACAATGCATGGTCTCCCACAATAAAGAATTATCACCCTACAGTGTCAATAATCTTTAATATTAGAGTGACCTGGGGGTACATTATGTTGCATTCCAGTGATCTTGATCTAATTGGAGATGCATATAGATAATTTGAGAAAGTTTCAAGAGAATGAAGTAGTGGTCTAAGTCAGGATATAGACACACATGCTGCAGGATTTGAATAAGAGCTCAATAGGAACAACATAAAATGTACAGAGAGTTTAGAGAGGAAGTAAGACAGTAGCTGCACTTTAACCATTATATAAACAGGGTGGAGTCATCGCTGAGAGGAAGACTACATTGAAACTGGACAGAAATGCTCTGAAGAGCAGTACAACCATAGCCTTTCTCCAGTTCTCTGTAACAGACCAGAGAACCTCCTACTGGGATTGAGTTTCCCTGTCCTTTTCCCTACCCAGCCAGAGCATGGCTTTGGCTATGTCAGCCTTGGCCTGCAAGAGCCCTTACTCTCAAGGACATTTGTGTTTCATCAGTTTGAGCTGCTAAGACAGAGCACAACACACCATGTAGCTTAGAAACAACACACATTTACTCCTGACTGCTCTAGAATCTTGGAAGTCCCAGACCAAGGCATCAGCAGAGTCAGGTCTGATGAGAGTCTGCTTCCTGCTTCATAGACAGCATCTTCGCCCCATGTCTTCACATGGAGAAAGAGGCAAGAGATCTCTTTTATAAGGCCACTAATCCCATTAGTAAAATCTCCACCTCATGACCTAATCACCTTCCAAAGTATTATCTCCAGATTCCACCACTCTAAGGAGTAGATTTCAACAACTAAGTTTTAGGAGGACATCAACATTCAGTCTATAGAAATTGTGAAGGTTGCCAATTAATGAGACCACTGTTACTTTGCTTATGTTTGATATGGAGCTCTGCTTTACTCATGTGGACTTTATTAGCAGCAACTGTGACATATCTCACTTTCCTGTGTAGAATAACTGTGACACAATTCCCCATCACTGTAGCATTTCTTTCGCCTGAAGTCAGAATTATTTGCACTTCCTGGTTAGCACATATGATCACAGTATGGTGGGGAAAGGGCAGGAAAGCACAACTCTGAAGTCAGAGACAGAAACTGTGGAGGACTTTTTGCAGAAGTCTTTTACCCTGTTAGATAGAGTTAGGGACATTTTCCAGCTTTCTTTTATGGGATTGGAGTATATTTTCAGGTAGAACATTTTCACTTCAAGAAATACGATAAAACTATTTGCTGCAACTGTACAGGGTATGCAGCCAGTATTAAGTATGGGGCAGTTAGTACCAGTAATAACTGGCAGTAACTAGATCATAGGTGTTAATGAGAGGATTTGGTTGATAGCTTGGTAATGGGATGTTAGTGATCTGTATGGGGTCTGGGGAAAAAAAAAAGCCCAAGGACAAATATACGAGGAAAGTAAGAGGGAGAGAAGGACAGGGAAAGAGGGGTGATTCTTATTAATCAGCGTTCAGCAAGAGTACAATGCCCAGATTCCAGAAATGTATTCCTCATTCTTGAATTTAAAAAAAGTATCTCTCCAAAGTGAGGCGTATTATTCCTCTACCACTTTGCAACTCTCTTTTTCTGCTTTGTCAAGTTGTTGTTTTGTTTACTGATTTTCCTATGTTGAATCTGCTCCCTTATGGAGCCTTGCTGGTTGGGGAAATGTGTTCTACAGCACTGGGTTTCCATTCTCAAACTGAGGAGTGGCATTAGGACTTTTCCTTTTTTAGCACTTGAACGCCACATGCACTTGCTGTCTCTGGAGTCTGGTTAGGCAAAGTGCACGGTGACTTTTATCAATGCACTACATGGAGAAGTGCGTCAGTTAGAGTTCAGTCGGTCGGTCTGAGTGAGAGCTGAGACTCCAGATCAAGATAAACTACTCTTCCCTCGGCACAAACACCTTCGGACAGTCAATAGCACACTGGCCAGAGGTAAGAGGGTGAGTTTCAGGGACACGAAGTACGCGTGCTCCTCCCTGACACTACTCCTGTCTGTGCTCCTCCAATTCTACAGCTGCTTCTCCCGTGATTTGTGTGACTTTGGTTTGCATTCAGGAGCTTATTGGGTGACTCATTTCCCATCTCTCCCTGGAGTCGCTGGAGGTGACATCAGAGATGAGGGGGTGAGATGCTGCAGCCTCTTAGAGACTGGTTTAGGAGAGGGAGGATCCTTCCACTTGAGAGAAGTGAGAGGCCGGGAGAGAGAGACTCCAGGTCAGCCTGAGAAGGCAGACACTCTCAGTCATCAGCTTCCCATGTCCTCCTTGATTTTGAGGGGATTGTACAAATTGCTGCATTTGTCTGTGTCAATACTGTTTGTAATTCTAAAATGAGGATGAGAAATGACAAAAGAAATAGAAAATCCTGCCGGGCGTGGTGGCTCACGCCTATAATCCCAGCACTCGGGAGGCAGAGGCAGAAGGACTGCTGAGTTCAAGGCTTGCCTGGGCTACATAGTGAGCTCAGGGCCAGCCTGAACTATAAAGCGAGACCCTGTCTCAAAAAAAAAAAAAAAAAAAAAGATCCTTTGCTTTTAGAAACATGAGGTAGTAAATGTTTCAAGAGGGCTGCAGTTTCTCAAATCACTTTGAGATTTGGCTGATCAGTGGTCTCATAGACTCATACACTTAATTAGCCAGGTACAGCAAAAACATATTTGTTTTTTAAAAAAGTCCTTGGTTCCTAGCTGATGCAATTCTATTGAGAGGGTGAGAGGCATGAAACTTTTCTAGAGACATAGCTTTTCCTTCTTAGTGTTGAATATCCTATATGTATCTATTGTTAAATATGCTATTATGCTGAGAAATTGTAAAAAATTAAATATCTAAAGAAATTTCTGTGTGGCGATAATTGCAGAAAATTGAGTCATATTTAAAACCATACCTTATCAAAACAACTCAATAAAATATTTAAAGGAAGTTTAACACTAGCTTCTATATTTATGTATAAGTCAACTAAGGGTAAATTTATATTATCAAAGTGTTACAGAGTCTGCGGCACATAGATAGAAACCCTTAGGGAAAAAATCCCAGCTTGTAAGAAATTAATTATTCTTTCTTGCTGTAACTTGGTAGTCACCAGACTGCGAATTTACTTAATAGCTATAGGGAAAGGAAGTCTGTTTATGGTTATGCATCTTCAGGTGTGTTGCCCAGTTCCAGCATTAGGTGAGTCCTTTGAGTTTTTTCTTCTCAGAGGAGCAATGGTGAAAGATGTGCACGTTCCCATCACAACTTTCCAGGAAGGTGCCATGTGCTTTGGGAGCTTCCTGGCTTCTGTGATGATGTACTTTGTGTTCTGCCAATTTGGATTTATGAAATTTCTGTTCCAGAAGATTGGAGAGTAAAGATATTTGTGATGGAAACTTCCTACTGCATACTGATGTGCTTACTGTTTTTATTTTCCCTAAGAAGAAAAATGTTTCAAAATCATGTGCTGTAAAGTCTCCCCTAAATGCCCTCCTTTATCAAGGCTGAAATTCAAAAGCCTCAAATTGAAAATTAAAACTTTACTCCTTATTAGCTTTTGTCATCTAAATTTAGTTGCAGTACACAGACAAGTTTTTAATTAAGAAAGTGTGAAAACAAATGAAATCCTAAGCAAATTTCTTGTTTTGGAATATTCTTGTGACTCTAGACAGAAAATTTGCAGGAACAAGCCTTAATTTTTATAAAAGTTTTTCTAATAGTAAAGAATTGGGAAACAATGGATTTCTAATTCTTTCAATACTGTGCGCTTAGTATAACTAACTACAGGCTGGAAAGCAGTCCTGCTTACTATGAACTTGATCCCTGAGAACTCTTGATTTGTTTATTGGTTTGTGTTAGGTAAATACTTTTTGAAACCCACCATTTGGCAGGTGTGGTCAGCAATGGGCAAACAAAAAGAGCTTTATATTCTAAAAATTTTAGGAAGGTAAAGTAACCATGTTTTTAGGCTTTTAAAAAAGAATTTATTTAGGTTCTTTTGAATGGAAGATGCTTCTTTAATATGATACCATACAGAAGAAGGATAAAGAACTATTTTTCATTCATGTTCCCTTGGATATAATCTCAAAATCTTTGAAATGGCAAGAGATTCTTCTAGTAATTGATTATTCAATTCTGTGAAATTTCTTTGCCGGCTCAGTCACACTTGGGAGCATTCAAAGGAATTCAACAGGACCAGATTTAAAGTACCTTAGCAAGTAGAACAGAAAACACAAGTAAGCAACATGAGCCATAGGCTTCCATACTGTGCTCTGCCTGATACTGATGTAAAAATTCTGTGAGAGCACTAATACTGCATTTCATTTGTTCTATTTTCCCCTCCGTAATTGCTTTTAAGTTCTTTGACTAACAGGACAAGGTATTCCATGGCTTTATAATCAACAGGGGTTGTAGTAGAGATTTTCAAGAGCTCCTGGAGTAAATGTTTAATTTTGTTTCATGAGAGGAAAATAAATAATATTTTATGTTAATATGTATCTATGTAGATTCTTCTGTTAATCAACTTTGCTAGGCCCACATAGATAATAATAGACTTCCAGGATCTCTTCTTTAAACTAAGATCTGCCATCTTTATTACATGTAATATGGAAAAACAGTCATTAATATGTTTCTTTTACTCTGCTTTTATGACTATAAATGAAATTCAGAAGAAAGAGGAGAGAAAAATAAAATTCTTACAGGGTAATTGTTAGGAGGAAAATACAGATGCCCTGCACTATTGGATCCTTAATATGCTTTCAAGAAATGTTAGTTTTCTGGGAAAGGACTTTTCAAAGGCCTGTAAGGCCATTTAGGTGCTTGAGTTGGCATCAGAATCCAACAGAAGGATTTTATACAGGAAAAGCAAAAGGAAATACACTCTCTAGAGGAATACAGCCCATGTGCATAGGCAAGAAAGAGCTAATTAGATGTTTACATCTGGGTCTTACTGTCAACTGCTTGGCTGACTAAGAGTTAAGTAAGGATTTCAGTGCTGGTTGTTGTCGTCACAGTGCTCCACACGGGAGGGTGAGGTGCAGAGTCACATGTGCACACCAGAGTCTGGGGAGGTATCTGGAAGACTTCCATTTAATAAATGCTGTGTGGGGTGTTATATAGCACAAGCGGTGAGAGGGGTTTGTGGTGACTATTGGGGATTGGTCTGTGGTTGTCAGAGGAGGGGCCTAATGCTGGGGAGGACCAGGCAATCTCCAGCCGTGGCATGCCCTTTAGCTCAATGCTCGCTTTGATCTCAGTTTGGTCTTCCGAGGGCCAAGGGCTCTCTCAGGACCTAGGAGACTAGTGTGTGGTGCAGTTGGCTCAGCCAGGCCTGGATTTCACCATCATCTCCTCCCCTCTGTTTAGACCCGATGGCCTCTACCAACCATATGACATTTTTATAGGTTTGGTCAGATAGGGTGACCCTAAAATTAGTCCACGAGCCCATGAACTTAACTTGAACCAGCCCATTGTGAATCTGACCCTACTGGAGCCCCAGACATCATTAAAGGTAACCATGTCAAAGGACTAAGTCCATATGGGTCTGTAGGTTGACAATGGCAGCACAGATATCATGGAATAAAGCTGAAGTTTGTCCAAGGGTGTGTGTAGTATTTTGAGCAAGTTGATTAACAGCAGCAGCAGTGGCGATCTGGTTGTGCAAGGTGATTGAAGCAGTGGCGGCTGCAGAGACTGTGCTAACCAGGGACACGATGATGGTGATGATGGCTGAAGCCCCCAAACTATGTTTCCTGTGTGGGTGAAGTACAAGATTAAACAGGGGGCCCCTGCCCAACCAGTCTTCATTAAGGGGTGGACACACAGACACTGAAAGGCAAAACTGTTGAGTTGGATGTATAGGACACACAGTACAAGTCACTGCACAAGTGAGGGGTCCCAGAGACTCCAGAGAAGGAAGCATTGGCCCCAAGGACACAGAAGATGAGTCAGTGGTGTTGGTGTTTAGATCATGAGGGCTGAGGAAGAGTCAGTTGGAGGTGGGGTAGAAAAGAAGACAGAAGAAGGAGAGACAGAAGTATTCCATGAGACTCGGGGACTCCATCAATGACTACAGGGTAAATGGAGGAGTCATTCCCAAAGAGTCAAGGAAGGGAGGAATTCTAGTCAATCATGATTAGAAGAGGGAGGTTGGGAACTAAGGCTCATACTTGCATGACCGCGGCCTGGGAGTTGGCAGTGAGTACAGCACACAGGAGGACCACCATCAGCATTGGCCCTGGTATGGGGTAGAGCGGGTGCCCGGAGGGGCCAAAGCACAGGCTTGGTCACTGAAGTCCTTTATATCTCTCCAGGTGGTCTTATTGGGGTGTCATGGCACTGGGCAGTGTTGACGTTTTTTGGGCTTTCCTGAAGCAAGAGCCTCTTCATTTGGCCGATGGGCAGATTGGGTGGCAGTGTAGGGCTTGACATCTTTTGTAGGGAGCCACCATTCCGCAGGCTGAGCTGCTCCCAGGAGTCATGGTCCAGGCTTGGGTTGAGGTAGAGAAGGCCAGTGTCCTCCCTGTGGATCCAGTTGTTCTTGTGAAGCATCTTGTGGTAGATGCTGGCCCAGGTGGAAGCTGGGCACCTCTTTGGGCACATCTCGCAGGGTGGGCAGCAGGGTCTTGCTGGCTGGTCCCAAGTACTGCTGCTCCCACTAGGCATCTCTTGGGAATTAGAGGCCCAGAGGGGCTTTGAAGAGCAGTGGAAGCAGCAGCAGGAGCCACAGCCCCAGAGTGCTGGACATCGCCTTTGCAATCACCTCTGGCGGCTAGGAATGAGGATCAGAAGGAGCGCACAGGGGTGGAGTGGAAGGAGGGGCTGGTTGGTGATCCGTAGGGGGCGGTGCCTGTGTGTACCCTGGAAGAGAAGAGGTCTGGGCACCATCTTGGGTTCACACAGAAGAGTAGAGGGTATTCTCCATACTCAGAGAGGTGATGTAGGTGGAAAGAAGGTAGGAAGGGGTTCAACACATTAAAGAAGCGGCCTGCTGAGCAGCAGGGAGGAGGAATTCCCCACGAAGGTGGGGGCACTCATCCGAGAGGGGAGGGGAGGCAAAGGATTACCACAAGGGCCCCATGTTTGGGCACCAGTTGTTGTCATTGTGGGGCTGCACACAGGAGGGTGAGACACACACACACACACACACACACATACACACCAGGCTCTGGTGAGATTTCTGGAATGTTTCCTTTTAATAAATCCAGTGTAGGGTGTTATATAGCACAAACAGTGGGAGGGGTTTGTGGTGGCTATTGGGGATTGGTCTGTGTTTGTTAGAGGAGGGGCCTGACATTGGGGAGGACTGGGCAATCCCCGGCCTGATGTGCCCTTTAGCTCAGTGCTTGCTTTGGTCTTCACTTAGTCTACCAAGGGCCAAGGTCTCTCTCAGGACCTAGGAAACTGGTATGCGGTGCAGTTGGCTCAGCCAGACCTGAATTTCACCATCACCTGGTGATGCCTGTGAAAGGCTCTAACCTGTAACCCTACTTCTGGACTCCAGAAATAAATTTTTCTTTAGTTTTCCATAGATAATCAGTAGGCATGGTGTCATCCATTTAAAGGCTCAGTGAACAGTTAAAAGCATGACTCATTTTTGTTCTCCCAAGCTGTATAGTTATGGTTGACAAGGGTGCTAAGTTGAGTTGTAGACATCCAGACAGTTGGACCTTTGTGGCAACAGAAGTGGAAGGTAGATGACGAGTCAGTGCATCAAACAGAGGAAGTGGCAGGGCTGAGAGGTCTGTGGGTATAGCTTTGAGAAGAAATTCTAGGAGCCAAGAAGCTTCACTCAGCTTTTGCCCAGCTGCGACCTTCTTTCCCCAGCCAGCTTCTATCAACCACACATGAGGCCCAGCAGCAAGTGGCAGAAGAGATGTGATACCCTGTGATTATGTTACTGAGCTTAGCAACCAGTAGCTGAGAACTTCAGAAGAATGTATAACATGGATGGATGAAAGTGGTGCCTTTTGTCCGTACATTTGAGCTTAAACTGTGCATATCTGAAAAAAGAGCCTTGTCCTCTCTAAGTTCTCTGAATTTGCCAGGCCAAATATAAGTAGATTTGAGAAAATAATGACCACTTTCAATTCATTGTACACACATGGCAATAATGACTTTTAATCAATAATGCAGGCTCTTCATTACAAATGCTAACTCCACTGTTTCCCAAGCAGCAGCTAAACTAACAGTTTATTGCATATTAAATTTAATGTACACGTGTCTTGTTTTTAAATTCTCCCTTTTATTCAAAGAATAGAAATTATTATCTCCTTGTTCTCTGCAAAGCAACTCTAAAAGAATGAGTTGTTGAATTTTACAACTACTAAGAAGAAGGGGCAAGGATTTTTTGGGCAGGTCCTCATCATGGGTCAGTTACTTTACCTAAGTGATTAGAATTAAGCTTCATGATAACTTTCTCAAGTGGTTCTTACTGTCTTTTTTACAGATGAAAAAGATTAAGTAAATTACTCTGGGTGTACAGCAGTATTAGAGCAATGTCCGATTTGATAGGGTTCCTGCCATTTTTCTACCTCCTGAATCTGTTTGAATACCAGCCTCACATTTACACATTTTAGAGTATATTGTAGAGCCAGATGTATTATTTGAAGGAAAAAACAGCAAAATGAAACACCACAGATTTAAATACAATTTAAACTTTTTGAGTTCTTATTGTCCTGTGTTGAATTTTCCTATCTTAGATATTAAAAGAGATAATAGATTTTAAAAAGCAAAAATGGGCCTGACAAACTGTGCACTGCTAAATCATTTTACATTTTTCTTCTATGAGCCAAGATGATATATACACTTTTATATATAGTATATAAATATATAACATATACTTTAATATTTATCACTTATTTGATATTCTAAAATTTGTAAAAGGACAAAAATAAAATAATTGAGCAGTTTGCATTTTGGTGCTTTAATATGGCAAAGTAAAATTATATTCTCACAAAGAATATTTAATAGAATAAGAACCCTTAAAGGAGAAGAAACATCACAATTTGATCAAGAACAAAGATTTGCTATTAATGCTATTGAAATTACAAATCTGTTCAATGTTGACTATGTATAATTACTGAGATTGATATTCAAAGATATGTTCCTAGGTGCAATCAAGTGAAAGACCTTAAATGTAATTTGAATATCAATTTTTTTTTTTTGAGACAGGGTCTCGCTTTGTAGTTCAGGCTGGCCCTGAGCTCACTATGTAGCCCAGGCAAGCCTCAAACTCAGCAATCCTCCTGCCTCTGCCTCCCGAGTGCTGGGATTACAGACGTGAGCCACCATGCCCCAGCACTATGGTATGTGGTGTTGATTGCTGGTGGGCGTGAGTCACCACGCCCATCTTTCTATGTAGTTACTGGGATCGAACCCAGGACCTTGCACTTGCGAGGCAGGTGCTGGAACCACTGAGCTAAATCTCCGGCCCAAAAATCAAAATTTTTGAAAATATACCAAATTATGGGTTTGAAAAAGCCTACAGTTAGGAAAAATATACCTGGCCAATGGACAGAGTACATACATGCTGCGGGGCCAGGCCGGAGGCCTGTGCGGGGCTCTTGCTCCCTGGCACTTCAGTCTGTCCATATGGCCATCTGATAGGGGGCCTGGAGACTGTGGGTGGTCTGCAGACCATATGGGCTGCAATACCTAGGAACAACTGGGGCTCAGTAATGACGTGGTGAGAACCTAAATTTGGATTGAACCTGTTTTTGTTGAGCAGAACCCAAATTGCAGTTATTTTTGCATGTTGCTAGCTTTGTTTATAATGTTGAAATAGGGCTATAAAAGCATAATGTGCTGCTTTCCATTAGAGACGCGCTTCAAGGGATCTGTTAGCCAACATCATGCTTTTCATTCTATGAAAATTTGTAAAAGCAGAGAGAAATCATCATGCAATTTTCTTTATGCTGCAAAGTATTAAGACTGGAACGCACCAGCGGAGTTGACAACAGAACGCCCTCTGTGCTCGGCCTGGGCTGCTTCTCTGAGCCAAGAGGGTCCTCTCATCTCAGAGCCAGGACAAGAACACAGCAATGGTATGCTGTGACCTCACGCATGCGTGGGAGTTTTCAAAATTGAGCAGAGAGGAATAGAGATAGGAGTGGTGAAGAGCAGCAGCGGGGAGAGGGAAGCAAAGGCTGACGGGAAAGACTGATGGCCTCGCCCAGAATTGACCTCTGTTGAACGCATAGCACAGCAGTGAGAGGCAGATAACGGCTTCATACCACACATTTCTAACAGCTGGAAGAAAAGTTTTGAAAGTTTTTGGCATGAACAAATGATACGTTGTGGAGATAAGTGTATTTAACCTGATTTAAGTTTTTCTTATTGTCTATATGCGTAGAATATCATGAGGCAGCCCTTAATATAAACAACTTTTGTGTTTTTAAAATATCAGTTTAGAAAGCATAGGCATACAGGTAAAAGCACAAATGAAGGCACATTTTCATGTGTTCAAATTTATTAAAATATTTTGTATAAAATGCAAAAAAAAGTATCAACATACATACAGGTAGATGGTGCAATTGTGGTAAAATCTTATACTAAGTATAATCAGAAGTAGGCCACAAAAGGGCCGGAGGGTTAGCTCAGTGGTTGGAGCACCTGCCTCGCAAGCGCAAGGTCCTGAGTTCAATCCCTGGTAACCACATAAAATGCTGGGTGTGGAGACACGCCCACCAACAATCAACACCGCATACCACAATGCCGGACGTGGTGGCTCACGCCTGTCATCCCAGCACTCGGGAGACAGGGACAGGAGGATTGCTGAGTTCACGGCGGCTTGCCTGGGCACCACAGTGAGCTCAGGGCCAGCCTGAACTACAAAGCGAGACCCTGTCTCAAAAAGCAAAAAAAAAAAAAAAAAGTAGGCCACAAAAAGGTAAAAAAATATGGAAGATTAAGGCATGATGCACTAATCAACAAAATCATAGACTGAAAAAGAGAGTTTTGTTTCTCCAGTACTCTCTCTTTGAGCATCTTTTTTATAAGAAGCCATTTCAATTCTACTTGCCTCCTTCCGGTCCTGTTAGTACCATTTACAATACAACAATCATTTATTGCCAGGGAATAGGGATAGAAGGCAGATTAAGTGAATATTATTATATGACAGTCGTATTATTCTGAGCTGGGTTCCTTATTAAAATCACCAATTATTTACTTACCCTCTAATTTCACATTAATCAATTGACATGATAAACAAAATGTGAATAATAGTGGGAAGCTTATTCTTAGATCAAGACTTAATATAAATTACATTACAAACAGAGTTCCTGCAGATCAAAGATAAACCAAGAAATAGCTTTAAAATGATTGACACTTCTTTCAAAGAAATTCTGCACCTCGAAGAGGGAGATGGAGTGTTGTTGTTGTTGTTTTTTAATCTACAGAATGACTTATCTCAGTATCATGTGTACAATTTGCACTGGATTAAGAAGCATTACCTTTGATCTGTTTTCTTAAGTTTAGCATACCAAGGACTTCATCTGATGATGTTAAGAAGCAAATTAAAAATCTAATTAAATGTTACATAAATGTCAACATCTATTTAATTTATTTTTACAGGTTAGAAATCAGAAGGCATGGCACTTTCTCTTCATTTGAATTGTGTTGCTTTAAATTCCTGTTTGTTCTGCATTGTGATTTAAGAACTGGTAAAAATGCCAGGGAGATGCCACATTTGATTTGGCAATGTGTTGGCAGATTGTTAGGAAGCATTTTTTTACCCTTTGAAGAGAAGTGAGATCATTTTGGTAATATTAACTTTTATGTTCAAAATTGGCACATATTACTGAACCTCACACATAATGGAGCTTTAGAGAAGGGACAGTTCTGAACACGATAAACACAGAATTCTCTTGGTTACTTTTTATAGTCATCTGCTAATGACCACTTAGTAACAAGACTTATTCTATGCTTGTGAAAAGTGAAATAGAGAATGGTATTAAGACTATATGTGGCTTAGGCATTTAAAAATGGTGATGTAAGTTAAATATATTTCGGTTACTTTATCTAGACTCTGAGTGCCATCTTTTCTACAGAACAAAGCCCTTTCTATAATTTAGGGGAGGAATCCAGCTAAGACAATATTTTGAGTAAAAATAAAGGCAATAAAAATAAACGACATGAAGCACTATGGTCACAGAACCAAATCTAAAAGCGCAATGATGGCCACAGATGATAGGTACTGCCACACCAAAGGCACTGTGAATATGTTCCCTAAAAAGCCCCCCCCCATGCACAAAATATGGATCCGCCCAACAAAGGTTAACTGTGAATACAATCAGAGCCAAATCACAAGGTAGAGACCACATTAGTTAAGAAAGAGACTGTAATCATCAACTAGCTAGTTGGTTGGTACATAGATTCTTGGTTAATGTCATAATCACTGTTCTAAGCAGCAAGGACAAAGTGGAATCCAGAAGAACCTGACTTACAGAAAAGTGGGTGTGGTCAGTAAAACTTGACAGTCCCAGCAGGAAGATAGATGGGAACCCAGAAAAGGCCTCACTTAATTTATGTGACCAGAAGAAATACAATATGGATGTTGACAGGGCTGAGGCAGCCCCCCTGGTAGGAGCTAAGGAAGTGATCTCATCAGAAGACCTGAAGGTAAGGAAAACTTTCAGCATGTCTGTCAACTAGCAGGAGATTTTTCTGCTTGAAGCACAAAAATGAGGATGACAGTGTCACTGAGAGGGACAAGGACAGTTGGAGCAGGGAGTAGAAGTCAGATCTTAAGGAGTTTTGTGAGTATGTGCACGAATGAGATGTATGGCTTTATTCTATGGTATTTTGACTGAAATGCCAAGAGGCCATTTTAAGCAGGAGGCTCTGGTGTGAATTCTCAGAAAGATAACCTGGATCACATTAGTGGAAGGAACTTTCCTAAGATCCTACCTAGAATTTTTTTTTTTTTTTTTTTTGAGACAGGGTCTCGCTTTGTAGTTCAGGCTGGCTCTGAGCTCACTATGTAGCCCAGGCAAGCCTCGAACTCAGCAATCCTCCTGTCTCTGCCTCCCGAGTGCTGGGATTACAGGCGTGAGCCACCACGCCTGGCACTGTGGTATGCGCTATTGATTGTTGGTGGGCGTGAGTCTCCACGCCCAGCATTCTATGTGGTTACCGGGGATCGAACTCAGGACCTTGCACTTGCAAGGCAGGCGCTGGAACCACTGAGCTAACCCTCCGGCTCTCTACCTAGAATTTTAACCTTATGGCTACCTTCCCCAACACTCCATATCCCTTCTGTTCTGTGCCTTTTCTCCTTACACTTACTATTTCTCCTTACACATACTATTTATTTACTTAGCACTCTATCTAGCTTGCATACTAGTATGTAGAATCCTATAGGGCAAGACTTTTTTGTTTTAGTTATTACTCTATTACTAAAAGTGTGCTTATTATCATCACAAAGCACATGCCAAATAAATATGTATTAAGTGAAAGATCAAAAATATAAGTGGCTGGGGAGATGGGCAAGGTGAAAGCCCGAGTCTAGATGAATGTGATAAAAGTGAGGTAGGAGGAAGCTGTCTGATGAAAGAAGATTCAAGCTTGCATGATGGAGAACAGGAGCTGTTGACATAATTGTGCTCCAGACTGGAGTCTTGGTGCTACACTGGAGTAACACAGGAGCATTAAGGAAGACTTCTTGGCATGAGCAACAGAGTAGACGTTGGCACTATAGACAGAATGAAGGGGAGTAGTAGAAGAGAAGATTTGAAGGGTGCAGGTGTGAGTAGCCTAACAGAGCAGGGATGTGGCTTCCTTATTTGTGTACTCATAGGGGGCTGGGATCACAAGACCCAAGGCAAGGAGATTAAACATGCATGGCCTTTTATGCAGAATTTAAAGGTCCTCCTTCTTGTTCTTTAGTGATCTGCTTGGTCACGGAAACACTGGAGCATTGGATGCAGGAATGCAGGAAGTAGGAATCCTTAATTTAGTGGATTAATCAAAGACAAATCATTTATAGTACGTCTAAAAATACTAGAAACATTCAAATAATTTGAAAAAAAATTTCTTCAGGTAACTTAAACTTCACCTGAACCTTTCACATATGCAAATCTGCAGGGCTTAAAAGATTCATCCGATCCATTTCCATTTTCTTGTGTATTTCCTAAGGGAACATCTGTTCAGATGTTTATTTAAAGGTCAGAAAGCTTACAAGGTTGCTGCTAGTGGTTACACAATATTCAAAGAAAGATGAAGGAAAAAAGTTTCAGAACACAGAGAAGGGGGAACCAAAGCCCCGCCTGCATCTTTATCTGATAACATTTACAAAAGTAATGACACAGAAGAGGATGCTTTTTTCACTCATTTCTGCATAAGGGAACAAAAGGACTTACATGTCAGATCCCCTAGAAATACTTGCTGAATGCAAGCATAAATGAATTCTCCTGCTGTGACATTTCATGCCTCTATAGAAGTTCCTGGGCGCACCACAATAGCACCACCGCATGAGTGACTTCAGTGACAGAGACTTATTTTCTGAAAACTCTACCAATTAGACATCCAAGATCGAGGTGTTTGTGAGGTTGATTTCTTCTGAGATTATTGTTTTTAGCCTTCTTTTCCCTGTGTCTGCACATGATCCACTCTGTACAACAGTCTAATCTCTCTTTTTTTATAAGAACCTTAGTCATATTGGATTAAGACTGTCTCCAAGGACCTCATTTTAATTTAATTTTATCCTTAAAGATCTTAAATATTATCACATTCTGAAAATCAGGAAGTTAGGGCTTCAACGTAGATATTTGGGATAAAACATAATTCAGAAACTAGTCAGTTCTATTTCCAAACCCTCTGGAGAAGCAGCTTTAGGGGCTGTTCACAAATTCTTTCGAGTTCTACACTTTATTCCCACAGCCTGAATGTTTGTGGATCTAGCAGGCATTTTTCCTTCCTCCCTTTTGGTCTTGCTTGTACACACCACGTGTGTGTAGTATTTCATAGATGTGCATCCACAGGAAGAAAAAAGAACACCAGAAAGAGGGTTTCTACACAAGTGAGCCCCTTTGCATATTCTGAGAGTTTTGGTCTACAGAGGTGTTAATAAGTATTGAAAGACTGGTAGAAGTTTCTCTCTTCCTGAGTAATTTTCTTAACAAATTACATCTTGGCTAATATTTGAGAACCTCTTAAAAGACTGGAGGGAGTATCTGATAAATTTAGAATTGGTGATTGCCTATCCCCAAGACCAACCCAAAATTGATTATTCTCTTAATGCACCTTAGTTTACAAAAACAGAAAGTAGAATTGTCAAGCAAAGGGCTTCAAAACACTGTTGCATACTGAGAAGAGGTTATGTATATGTCTTAGTCACTTTCCTCAGTGCGGAAACAAAATGCTCTCTACCTACAACCTGCAGAAGTTTCTTTTCCTTGTGGTTTTGCTGAGTCTGGTCAGCAGGCTTGAAGTCAGGACCACAGGGTCACAAGAACATAGAAGGGGAAAGGCCGCTCAATCCCTGGCAGCCAGAGACTAGAGAGAGAAGGGCAAGCCAAGGACAAGTGCTCACCTGCCAGGTTGCTCAAGGTGACACACCTGCAACCAGGCCCCGCCTCCTCACAGCACACGCAGCTCCATAAGGACAGCACCTAGTGGGTCACTCCCCTTCCACACATGTGAGGATTTGGGTGCAGAACAACATAACAATCTAAGGCCCCACTTGTATGTGGGGTTATGCTTTGCTTACTGAACCACTCTAGTAATATTTTTTTTCCCCTTCTTAAACTTTCTAATTATTTCTGTATCTCTTTTGTTAGTTGCTTTTTTTACCCTAATGTTTCTAATTTAACTGAGGTACAGGACAAATCTAGTAGAACAATATTTTGAATTACTCTTTCCTTTGTTTATTCTTCTATTCAGAACCAATACTAAATTGCTGATCTCTCTTTATTTATACTAGGAGATTTAAAACCTGTCAATGTGACCAGGGTTCTTTGTTGTTTGCTTGTTTTTTGTCATCTGTTGTAATTCTTGCTCACTTGATGGAAAATACTTGTATCTTCTTTTTCATGAACGATGAAATTCAGCTCCACCATTTCTGGACTCAATTTCATGCTACAATAAAGAGATGACAATTACAATGCTTCATTAAATTTAATAAAGCACAATTACAAAGTATGTTTACCAGCATCTTAAAACTGCCATCTTTATGAAAATTTGGTTGTCTGTGTATAATATTTCATAAATTTCTATGTGACAAAAGAAACAACAAAAATAACTATTAGCTGAAGATTGTGTAAATGAACATACTTAGGAAAAGAGTGGAAAAAAATTAAATCCATGTGTAATCTTATTTTTTCCTTAAATATAATCCACTTAATAAATATAATTATCTATTTGCACTTAATACTGCATAATCAATACAATTTTACTTCCTCTGCAGTGTATACTTTATTAATATAGGCTCTGAAAGGGCATACAACACTGCAGTTATTGGTACCATTTATGGATATACACATTTATCTGCACTATTTTAGTAAATTCTATTTCAGCCACTTTGAGGCATCATGAAAACCTGCTTTGCTTTTTTTGTTCAGGGGCTCTGTAAGAAAGTTTTAGTTTGGGGTCAGCTTCTGAAAATTAGAATGTTTGGTACCAAGATATAACTTGTAAAATGAGTGTAATAATTGCTTTTTGGCAATCGTTGTGAGATGTGAAGGAAAGTGTGTACTAATTAAGAGTGTATAGCTTGTAAGGGCATAATACCTGACAATCCTTAGGTGGTAGGCAAATGTGCTTTCAAGGACTCCAACAAGAAGACTGTTTCCTGAAAAGCCTATAAAAGTATTCCAACATTGGAAAAACTGAGAGACACTCCTGGTCAGGAGCATTTTGGACCAGGGGAACACAATCTCTTCTTATACAGAAGAGCAGAATTGAAGTGGCTAAAGTCCTATTGTTTGTTTTCATGATCATTGTGTTTCTAACTCTTCAACTCAGAGATACATTTTCTCCCATGGGTTGCATCTAAGTGCTGCACCTGAGGTGGGTTTGAAGCCTTTTGAACCATTACAAATATTGTCCTTGAAGGAAGGCGTGTGGGTAACACTTGTTTCTTTGGGGAACCACATATATAACTGGAAATTCCCCTCAAGTTAATGCACATGCAATTTTTATTTAAGAATGAGGTCTGAAAAATTCCAATTCGTGTACTACAAATATACTGTGCAAACTCCAAGGTAATTGGAGCAAATGTAAAATGAGAGCAGCATATGTTTTGTTTTGTTTTTCAAGAAAAAGCATTTATCATTGCCATTAGTTAGAACTGTTGACCTTCTTTATTGCCCACCTTCTGGGCAGAACTCTTTCACCTGCTCTGTTCTTGGCACCCTACTGCTAGGATGCAGTTTACTCGTGATCACTGGTACTTCTGCTTGTCTTGTGAACTGAGACAGGGATGGCCTCTGTTCTAGATTATTGTTCCAAGGATGTACTGAGAATAGTCCTGGAGTGTTTTAGATTGTGGGGAAGATTTGCTTACTATCTAACATAACAGTACTCTCTTCCTCTAAGGCAAAGTACATTTAGAAAAAACTAAAGTTTTCTAGTCTTGGGATTATCTCTGGTAACACAACTCCCTGTGTGGGTAAGCATCTCTCAGCCTTCATTACATCACAGTGAAAAGAAGCTCAGGAAACTGATTTTCCTAGTCATATTCCGGCCACCGCTCTTGCTGCAACTAATAAAGTAATGTATCACTGACTTTAGAGTCTCCTTCCATTTTTAACAGCACACATGACAGTACATCAGGTTACTATGTTTCCTTTCATACAAGTCGGGTAAAATCCTACAGGGTCTGTTACCTGACACTACTACAAATACTTTGAAGACCACCTTTTCAATGTGCAAATAAAAGTATCTGGCCTTAGAAAAAGGAACAAGGAACTTCTCTTGATTTCTTACATGGGTTATATAAAAAATGGTTTAATCTTTAAATTTCATTAGCATTGTGATAGATCACCTGTGTGTTGCCATGGTGACAAGATTAGATGTTTTCCATAACAAAATCAGTGGCTTGCTGGGAGGGGTGCAGCTAGGGTCTAGTTGAGCAGTCAATGGAGGCATGCCAGGAATGAGACAACGTGACGATGGAGGACAGTGTAGGAATGAGTGACTGGAAAGAAGGAAAAGCTTCTAAAGCCTGGATTGGATCAAGGAGGCGTGGCTACGGCAGCCCACTGGGCTTTCTTTGCCCTGGGTACACGTCCAACTAAGGGACACAGGTGCTTCTGCACCTGCCATCTGCAATCAGAAAGCATAGTAAAATCTAACTCCCTCATTTTATTAAAAAAAATGTTCACCTTGGGGCTGGAGATTTAGCTCAGTGGTTCCAGCGCCTGCCTCGCAAGTGCAGGGTCCTGAGTTCGATCCCCGGTAACCACATACAATGCTGGGTGTGGTGACTCACGCCCACCAGCCATCAATACCACATACCACAGTGCCGGTCATGGTGGCTCACGCCTGTAATCCCAGCACTCGGGAGGCAGAGGCAGGAGGATTGCTGAGTTTGAGGCTGGCCTGGGCTCCATAGTGAGCTCAGGGCCAGCCTGAACCACAAAGTGAGACCCTATCTCAAAAAAAAAAAAAAAAAAAAAAAAAAAAAAAAAAAAAAAAAAAAAAAAAAAAAAAAAAAAAAAAAAAAAAAAAAAAAAAAAAGTTCACCTTGGAGTATTTTCTTCAAATCTGAACATTTAAAGAGGAAAATCAATTAAATGTAGTTCATCAATTTTTTTTCACCTCTGGATATCATTATAGAAGATTTTTCTTTGCTTCCTTTTGTTTTAATTATTGTTTGTGTTCTGTACAACTCCTTTAGAGACTCCTTTCCTTGGCTGCTAATCCCTTTGGAGCTGATGGCTATATCATAGGTATTAAAACATCATTATTATGCACCACAATGTTTTCAGGAGGACAAAGTAGAAGACGGAAAGCATTGACATCTTCTTCCCAGAATAAACTCTAAATACTGTGAAAGAGGCTGTAAAAGAGATTATGTATATTAATGTCACAGACTAGAGAATGTGTTATCTGCAGACTTCTTGTAATCATGTGGATAATGTATTATGTTAAAGCTCAACAATTGGAATAGAATTCTACTATAATTATTACAAGTTTAGAAAGCACTTGTATGATATTGGGTGAAAATGATTCCTTATTCTCTCTTTTCTTGTTCTGTCTTCTCTTCCCTTCCCTTCCCTTCCCTTCCCTTCCCTTCCCTTCCCTTCCCTTCCCTTCCCTTCCCTTTTCTCCTTTTCTTTCCTTCCTACCTTCCTCCTTCTTTCCTATCTTCCTCCTTTCTTCCTTTGCCCCTTCCTTCCTTCCTTTTCCTTTCTTTTTTGAGTCAAGGTACTGAGCTTACTATTTACTCAGGCTGATCTTGAACTCCAGAATTCAAATGATCCTCCCAGGGTAAGGACTCAGGTGGAGAAGGAAGATTCAGAATCATTTACCTGTCCATGGCCACACCACTCTGAATGCACCCATCTTGTCAGAATTATTTACCTCTTAAGCTATTGTTTGAGACTACTCTGGCCCTGGTTTCCTCATCTGTAAAGTAAGTATAATAATTGGCTGTGCTCTGTAAGCCTGCCGTGCATAATAAATAGAGTAATATATGCAAAGTCCCTACAGCTGCACCTTCTAACATATAAAGTGCTAAAGAGCCATGGATTAGGACATCTGTATATAAACTTGAAGTAGATCCTGTGATTTAGCAAAGTCTTATTTATCTCTCCTTCTAGGTTGAGTGCATTCTGTGCTTGCAGCATTTCTACGCTTTTGTGAACATCTTCCAGATCCTACCCTGCAATATTTGAACATACTTATCAGGTGCTTTGAGTGTTTTTGTTTTTTACTTTGAAAAAAAGGATACAAAAATATCAATATTCACATTTCTATCACAAGACCCATCAAGCTGTTTTTGTTTTTGTTTTTGTTTTTTGAGACAGGGTCTCGCTTTGTATTTCAGGCTGGCCCTGAGTTCACTATGTAGCCCAGGCAAGCCTCAAACTCAGCAATCCTCCTGTTTCTGCCTCCCGAGTGCTGGGATTACAGGCGTGAGCCACCATGCCTGGCACTGTGGTATGTGGTATTGATTGTTGGTAGGCATGAGTCTCCACGCCCAGCATTGTATGTGGTTACTGGGGATCGAACTCAGGACCTTGCGCTTGCAAGGCAGGCGCTGGAACCACTGAGCTAACCCACCGGCCCAACCCATCAAGCTATTTTAACAGTATCACCACCCCATTAAAGTGCTATAAAGCACAGTTTTATTTAAGGTTTAATGTAAAAATTTCAAATTTCAAATTTGAAAGAGAATTTCTGAGAATCCTGTCATATATCTGAAGATAAAACGATTTTGTCACAAATGTCTCTAATTTATCATTCTTCATGGTTTGGTGATAGATCTTGAGGCTGTACTCATAAGTGAAATAAATAGGACACAGTTCAGTAAATACCATATCATCTCTGTAGTATGAAAAACTGCAGATGAAAATGAGGCCCAAAGATATGATGGGTATTTGTAAAAGAGGAAGAAAATGTTCAAAGAGAAACAATAACTGGGTGGGGACAGGAGAATGCAAAGAAAGGAAAGAAAAAAAATGATGGTAGAAAGGGGAAAACAGAAACAGAGCTTATGTGTATAGGGAGTAGGGAGTTAAAGGAAGGGAATGGGAAAAATAAGAATCAAGATATATCATGTACAGGTACAGATTGCCAACGATGAATTTGATCATCATGTGTTACTAAAATGTACCAATAAACTCAAATTATTAAAGAAAAAGATGGTCACAAAAGTCATGAGTGTTAGTATGCAGGGAAAGAAGTGGGCTGAGTCTTAGCGGCAGTCCTGTATTGGAGCATGGTAGACACTGGACAGGTGCCTAGAGGAGAGAGATATGGTCTGAGGTGGACAGATATCTGAGGGACTGGAAGTCACTGTGCCCCACAGAATGCCCTGCGTGGGCTGCGTGGAAAAGGAGGTCATGGAAGGAAGAGAATTTCCTGCTTCAAAGGCCATTTTTCATGATCTAGAGTTTTCTGAAAAGTTGAGAAGTTGAGCAGAGAGTTGGGCTATGTCCCAGACCTAATTTTTAGAGAGTTTGAAGTTCAGTACACAAATAAAAAGTTAAAGAGTTTGGTTTGTGGAACTGAGGCCATGGGACTTGAGACAGGAAACAGAACTTGAAATATTTCTGCAAATACCAAGACCATTAAAGATGTGTAAAGGGCTTGGGGAAGTAAAGATGGCTTGTTAGCCTCTGATAGCATGGACAGACTCATGTAGTTTATGGTTAGGATTATAATGTAGCCGGTTAGTGCCTGTGCTAAATTCAGCAGTGTATATTTATTTATTTTTTATTTTTTCTATCATTGCTTTGAAATAGGTTTCACTGAACATCTCAATACATGGATACTGCCATAAATTCTAGGTCACTGTCAGGTACAAAAATGAGATCTATTTCCAGCAAAATTCCAGGCCAGTTTAAATTAACTATAATATTATGCTTTTATCATACCTGAATTTGCCCCATGGGTCAGAGAACAGCAGTAAGAACAAGGATCATCTGTATTTTCAACCTTCATCTTTCCCTCCTTTCTTTAACAAACATTACATTCTATAAGGACATTAGTTCAGAGAGTTCTTGTTTGTGCAGAGACAGATACTCAGCTTCTTCAATCCAATTTTGGAAGTAACTTTAGAGTAGTCGGGAATAGTTGGTGCTCACTTCAAATATGACTCGTACCTCTGATTCATGACAGGCTACACATTCCTGATTTAAATAATATATTTGAAATAAACAATGATCACAATGACAAAGGTACCCAACACAAGTTGCTTCAATTTCGTTATTCATTGTGACTTCTTGTTTAAAAATTGTGTTTAAAATTAGCTAGTAGGCCCGGAGGGTTAGCTCAGTGGTTCCGGCGCCTGCCTCACAAGCACAAGGTCCTGAGTTCGATCCCCGGTAACCACATATAATGCTGGGCGTGGAGACACGCCCACCAACAATCAACACTGCATACCACAATTCCAGGCGTGTTGGCTGAAGCCTGTCATCCCAGCACTCGGGAGGCAGAGACAAGAGGATTGCTGAGTTCGCGGCAGCTTGCCTGGGCACCATAGTGGGCTCAGGGCCAGCCTGAACTACAAAGCGAGACTCTGTCTCAAAAAAAAAAAAAAAAAAAAATTAGCTAGTAAATTAGATAAAACTTACAAAGGGTGATATTTTTGTTGGGAAGTACAAATTTGCATTTATTCATGAAATACTTTACTAGCTTTTAACATCATTAAAATTAATTTTTAATTGCTTTTTTCTTATTTAATTATTACAAATTATAATGCTATTTATCACTATGACAGACCAATAGGGAAGTAGAATTTTTCAAAATATATATTAATGTAATTTAAAAAATAAGTCACTGTATTTTTCTTTTTTCTACTATGATACTATTTTTACTGACAGTTACATATTTGAAGTTGGATAAAAAATTTTATAGTCTTCATTCCTTTTCTGGCTAATATTATTATTCGTTTTCATTTAGAATTATTACTGAGATGTTTAAAAATGACCCAGAGGGCAACACAGAGGCTGAGACTGGGCTAAAAACTAAGATACTAATCTCTTTAACATCTTTTCTAATCTCCTCAAAGAGCTCTCTTCAGGCCTTTCCATTTAGCTCACCATTATTCTTAAGTCCACTGCAACCAGAACTTTACATCGTCTTTCCTCACTCAAAAATTATTCTCTAAAATTCCTCTATCTCTTCAGTAAACACATCTCTGGATGTTTGTGCAGGCTGCAGTACCAAGCTAATGGAGCTGAGAGAATCCAGTGGCACCAGGGGGTTCCTTTCTGACCATCCCTTCCTGAGCTGCTGTGAAAGGACGGAGTGGAGAACTGATTGGCAGACAGACTGAGGCTTCACAGAGGGGCTGAGAGGCCTTGTCAGAGAACCCAGAGAGGAGTTAGCGCCTGCCGGGAGACTCACCAGTCTGATATGGATGGTCCTGGACCAAAAATGGAGCCTGGACTTCTGCTTTTGTGTCAATTTAGGGAATCTTACACTTTTGAAAGGGGGCAAGGAGCCCCCAGGGAGTCCCTGGCCTACAAATGTTTGCTCCTTGCTGTGTGGTAGAAAAAGACAAAAGTTAGTACTATGACACCCTGAAGCATTCAGTTCATTGGGGTTGCTTAGAACTCATACCACTCAGCACCAATGCGACATTCAATTCTGACTTACTTCTTGCTATTGTCCCCCAAATCCTCATTTAGTCCCAACAATTCCTTACCAAATCTGACATACTTTTATTTTCACCTCACTTGAATTCAAATGTCACTTCTGTGATTAAAAATTTCATTAGGTCCAAATTAATCCTTTTCATTCATGATATTTTCCTTTCTTTTTCAATTTCACTGATTTGCTTTTTTTTTTTTTGGAGACAGGGTCTCGCTTTGTAGTTCAGGCTGGCCCTGAGCTCACTATGGAGCTCAGGCAAGCCTTGAACTTAGCAGTCCTCCTGTCTCTGCCTCCCGAGTGCTGGGATTACAGGCTGATTTGCTTTTTTAAAAAATTGAGTTTATCGGTACATTTTAGGTACAACTTAAGATCACATTCATCATTGAGAATTTGTATCTATACATAATACATCTTGATTCTTATTTTTTCCTGTTCCTGTGCATTCTACCTTCTGCTATAGTTTATTGTTTTTGTTTGTTTTTTGGTACTGGGGATCGAACTCAGGACCTCATGCACACCAGGCAGGTGTGGCCCTACTGAGTTACATTTCCAGCCTATGATATTCAGATGCTACTTCTTTAACACTTTGTAATATAACTTTCAACTGTAATTGATTTGTTCTCATAGATGTTACCCTGGCCAAACTTTATGAAGTTAGAGTTTGTCCTTTCTTTAATAAAATCTATTTTAAAATATTTCTCTCCAATAGTTATTCAATAACCTACTGGAGAATAATTTAACTGAGTGCTAAAATAATCATTCTGATTAGTGTTTACTGTGTAATAGTCAAATACTGAATTTCTGAAAAATAATTTAACCGGTTTTTTTTTTTTTTTTTTTTTTGAGACGGGGTCTCCCTTTGTAGCTCAGGCTGGCTCTGTGCTCACTATGTAGCCCAAGCAAGCCTCGAACTCAGCAATCCTCCTGTCTCTGATTCCCGAGTGCTGGGATTACAGGCGTGAGCCACTACGCCCGGCTAACCAGTTTTTATTGAGTGCTATAATCTATAACATGTTTACAACCCAATGAGTATTTCAACTAATGAAGAAAATGTGGAAACTTTTGCCTGACTGCTTCTAGGACTACAGACACCGTAACCACATACATGAAGCAATTAGGTAAAGCATCTTAACTCATGTTGCATCACAATAATAGGATGCCTGAGACTGCATAATTTCTGAAGGATAGAAATTTATTTTTCACACCCGAGGAGACTAGCACATGTATCTTACTCTTCTGAGACATGGTGGAAAGCCCACATGAATGAGAAAAGGCAAAAGGGTACTCTTTCTGTGGGAGAAACCTGTTCCCACCGTTATGCCCTAATCCTTTCCTGAAATTTGTGCCCCACAGACCCCACCCATGAGGCCCCACCTCCCAGCACTACTGTGTTAAGGATGAAGTTGCCAACGTGATCTTCAGGGATACAGCACAGAGGTACCTTTCAGGGAATCACAAGCCATAGTCAATATTTCTCAAAACAAATAGTCATAAACAGGCTCTATGCAGGAGTCAGACGTGGATTACCAGCCTAAGTTGAGAGATACCAAAGCAGGGTGATTTGTGAGTGAAGAAAAACAAAATAAAACCAAGATCTAGTATAACCTTGAGATCTGAGTGAGGGGTTGAGTGGAAAGAGTCTAGCTTAGCCTCTATTCAATGAGATAGGCCAGAGAACTTGATGATCAAGAAAAAAGAATCTTTTATGAGTCTTCAAGTTTTATGGGTCTGACAGTGTCTGTGTGTATGGCGAGCTTTCTTTTATTTCTCTTTTGTAATTTATAACCCTTATGCCCAGGTCAACTTCTAATATTCTTATGGATTTATGACTTGAAGACCTAACTAGATAAATAAGTACTGAACTAATTACATAGAGACCACCTTCAAGTTTAATATATATTTGTGATACAGAGAAAATATGTTCTGCTTCATTTTCTCATTCTTTCCCTAAGTGTCTTGTGTATAATCAAAGTCTTCAACAATTTGGATGATCCTTATTTCCTTAAGAAAAACAGCAAACAAGAAATGCCGGACATGGTGGCTCACGCCTGTAATCCCAGCACTTGGGAGGCAGAGACAAGAGGATTGCTGAGTTCGCAGCGGCTTGCCTGGGCACCATAGTGAGCTGAGGGCCAGCCTGAACTACAAAGCGAGACCCTGTCTCCAAAAAAAAGCAAAAAAAAAAAAAAAAAACAGCAAACAAGGTTTCAAATTTTAGAAAAGAGTTGCCTAATTTATGAAAGATGTGTTTAAAATATTTTGATATTGCAAATAATATTGTATTCTACTAAAAGTGTTTTGCTTCTATTTTTTATAAAATAAAAATAGTTCACTAACTTTTACTCAGGGAAAGGGACAAATTTTAACCTAAATGGTTGGAAACTACAATTGACCATCACTTAAATCCCAAGTGAAATTTCACTTTCTCAATGAAGCTTTACCTAGTTTCCTAGTCATAAGTTTTCCTATTAACAATTGGGAAGCAATCTCAGTCTTAAAGTCAGTAATAGAAGAATATTTTAATATGTCACCAAAATTATGTACACATTCAGAAACTATTGCAGAAAACTGTATTTCCACATGCCTTTTGCCATGTGATATCAAAACTGTTTCTTCAGTATGAGAGTTGGAAAACTTACAAATATCAATACATATGATCTCTCAGCATTCTGATATTCAGTGTTCCAGAGATCAACAGACCTACACACCTTATTTCATTGTATGTGATGAGTTTCCATAGGAGTGCTATGCACTTGCTTTTTTTTTTGAAACAAAACAACATCTTTGATTTGGTGAGAAATCATTGATCGGCTTTTGCAAATGGACTTTTCCCTTTGAGAACCATTGTACCATTGTACCATTGTAAAAGTTAGTTTACTCATCTATAGTTCAACAGGATGAGTGCGCTTCACATGGACTTTGTCAAAGTTTACTGGAATTATATATACAAAACATCTTTTTTTTTTTTTTTGAGACAGGGTCTCTCGCTTTGTAGTTGAGGCTGGCCCTGAGCTCACTATGTAGCCCAGGCAAGCCTGGAATTCAGCAATCCTCCTGTCTCTGCCTCCTGAGTGCTGGGATTACAGGTGTGAACCAGGATCGAACTCAGGACCTTGGGCTTGTGAGGCAGGCACCAGAACCACTGAGCTAAATCTCCGGCCCTATAAAACATTACTTATATAATGTTTTCACTTGTGTAGGTCAGAAAGATTTGTTGATTCAGTTTTTACTTTTTTAAATAATAATCTTTTTAAAATTTGAATTTTTATTGGTACCTTATTGCTGGGGTCAGCTGGCAAAATCAGACAGTACCTGAGTCAGGGAGTGAGGATTAACGAAAACACAAGACAGACAAAGAGGATTAACGAAAACACAAGACAGACAAAGATGGGGGTCAGGACTTCAGAAAATTCTGAAGGCCCCAAGTTTATTCTTCAGAGCTCTTTCATAGTATTTCTAGCTAGAGTGCCCACCTGCAAAGCTTATAATCAGTAATGTATTTAGTGGTAAACATCTATGATTAACATGATTAAAATCTAAATCTACAGGAATTCAAAGTACAAAGATAACCTTGTCTAGCAGCCAGTATCTAAAAATTTCTGGAATGTGTTCTCTCTGCTCCTTAAACTTCTTCCTAGGTGATCAGCAAGTTTCTTTATCTTATGCTAAAGACTAACAGAGACTCAAGGCCCAAGTCTTTGTCTCTCTTTGAATACTTCCCTTGGGGCGGGTAGGGAGAGGCCCAGGGCAAAAGGCGAGACAGTTTCCTGGTGAGGGAGCAAGTCCCCAGTGACCCAGGGCAGCTCCCAGAGAGCAGACCCCTAGTTTTGTCAGGGCAGCACCAACAAGTGCAGTCCCCTGGCCAGGGTCCTTGCCAACCCAGGGCAGCTCCAAGGATAGGGAGCAGACCCCTGCTTTGGGGCAATGCCCTGGCTCAAGCTGCTTCCCACACCTTATATATATATATACATCATGATCACACGCAATATTGAGAATTTGTTCCAGCATATGACACAATTTAATTCTCATTTTTCCCATTCCCCCACCCACCCTACAACCCCCCAACCCTATATACATAAGCTTTGTTTCCCTTTTTTATTACCATCATCTTTTTTCTTCCCCTTGTTACTTATAAGTGAAATGAATAGGTCACGGATCTGTAAATATTGTATCTTTTCACTGTTATGAGAAACTGAAGATATAAATGAGCTCTAGAATATATGTAGATATTGTGAAATAGTTTTCACTTTTAACAACACTCTCATGGGATATCTGACCTTTTGTTTATCTGCTACTTCCAAAAGAAACAGATGGGAAGTATTAGAGTTTTAGGAGGCAATGTTAGCCAGAGAAAGGTGTACATTCCCATGCATATGACAAAGCTTTTTCATCACTGGACAGTGAGATGAGTGGGAATCTCAAAGGAATACTGGAAAAGGCCAAGAGAAAGAAGCTCAGTAGCTCCAGAAGGAGAGAGGATTCATGAAGGTATCATCTGTTCAATGTGTGATGAGGACTCATTTGGAAGAATAGCCACTAAGTAAGCTCACTGTGGATTTTTTTCCTTTTATTTGAGTCAGGGTCTTGCTTTGTGGTTTAGGCTGGCCCTGAGCTCACTGTCTAGCTCAGGGGAGCCTTGAACTCAGCAATCCTCCTGCCTCTGCCTCCGGAGTGCTGGGATTAGGCATGAGCCATCACACCCGACTATTGTGGATGGTGGTATCATTTTAACTTGAACTCAATTCTACAGAGTCAGTATTTCTTCTCAATTTCTTATATATCCCCGTATAAGGATGTTTTTATATAATCCTTACAGTTTTCAATCTAATCTCCTCGGTTTACAGCCAAGTATCTAAGGAAAGTAATGGCATAGTCCAAGGCAATGTACTTTCAAGACAGAAGGATTGAATTGAATGGCAGGATTCTAATTCCCTCTCCCTTACGTTAATTTGTGAGAATTTATAGTTTCCTTATTGTTAACATGAATGTCTTGTCTACCACAGATGATCTAAGATCTCTATTTCTAAGGCTCTGAATTCATGTTTTATGAAGCTGAGTTGAATGCTCTTTTTATCTACAGTCATAACTTCCCCATTCTCTCCTTTAAGGGAATAGGAAACTTGCATGTTTAGGAGCTAAAATCATTTTAACTTCAGAAAAGGTCCATACAAATGTATTTCATAGACTTAACTTATAACAGAACCAATCCATTGCCAACCTGTGAACTCCTAAAGTTGCTGAAACATAACAGGAAACCAAAAGGCCAAACAATGTTTTAATTTCCCCTGACCTGACAAGGAATAAAAGTAATATTTTTCAGTAATATTGTGACTCTTGCTAACAATTCATTACATCAGGGGAAAAGTGGGTCAGTTTTAAATATCCAGCTGCTTTTAAAAATATAAGGAACTATAAAATAGTCTTTGTATGTGTCTTTGTTGGAAGCGTGGATATTTTAGACGACCTGGCTGGCTTTGCGGCTCAAATTGTGTTTCCATGACACTGCCAAAGGTACAGAGCTGAAAGGTAGCGCGTGGCTCCACAGGCTTTTTCTAGAAAGCAGCAAAGGCTGTAGCCGCAAGGTTCTTGAAACCTGCAGGTCTAAGGGTTGGTTGGACTTATCTTTAAAAAAATATAGAAATTATATTTCTTTCCATTTCATTTTTACCTGATCCTTGACTCTAGTTCTAAAGGTGATTAAAGGAGACTGCAGGGACAAAGACAGACAATAAGCCTTAGACTCCACACTGATCTGCAGCCTTCTTTTTACAGCCTTCCCTTCATCAAATCCCATGCAGTGTAGATAAAGTCCTGGCGAGAGATGATCAGGGCACTTATTTGTATTGAGTGTTTACTCACACACAACCACAGCATCTGTTTTGTTTTTATATTATAATGAAGAATAGAATTTCTTGAGTTTGTCCCATGTTTCTTTACTTTTGGGCAATAGTCACAACATATTTGCATAAATAAATCAGACTTTTAAAATTGTGTAAAGCTAGCAACATGACACTTAACCAAAAATGCACTATGTTCTTTTGTTTTTAAAGTCATCTCTTTGATTTTCATTTCCACCCCATGAAGGTCACAGGCCTCTTAGTGCTGAAGGAAGTGAAAATGACTTATTGCTGCCTATAAATTGAATGGATGGGGCCAGAAGTGGGAAGAAAAGGAGATCTGCAGTTACACAGACCTTAAAAGAGGCCACTTGGGGCCTATCAGGCCGCCAGATCATCAGTGTTTATGACCTCTTTGAGGTTGTAACATTCTGGCCCTGGGTGTTACGTGGCAGCCATATTATCTAGGTCACCTGTCTGGCTTCTAAAATATTCCAAGATCTAGACCTGAGTCCCCCTGCACCTTCAGCAAGTTTAACTCTTGTGTCTAAACTTGATTCTAAATTCTGTACTTCATTCTTCAGCAAATCTTGTCTAAATCAATACAAAACCCATACTACACACTGTCCTTATGCTTTTCCAAAGATTTTAGTTAAATTTTAAAATATTTGAAATATCTAATACATGGTAAATGCCCCAGAAGCCAATTTGGCCATTGTCTCTTTGTGCATTGTCAAAACTGGAAAACATGAAATCTCTGATTCAGTGGAGACTAGATGGTTCCTTCTGACACCAAACAACCTTCCCCCAAATCAGGTCAGGAAACCCAGCCTTTGTTCTTGTTCTAAATTAAACACTGGGCTCCTCATGATGGTGTTGTCAATATTCAGTTGTGAGAGGTTTACTCAGCACCACCAGATAAGGGCCTGCAGAACCCTCTGGGAAGAGATGGCCCACCTGCGGAGCAGTGGCGATTGGAATCCTGCTCACCACATCCAGGCCCCAGCGGAGGAGTTTACACTTACCTTGCCAGGACAATTAGGAGCTCTGCCTGATGCAATCTTCTTCACAGGCCTCCTCTACAAATGGGCCACTTTAAAAGAGAGAGAAGTATATGGCACACTCCCAAACTTGCCTTATTTCTGCCAGAAAAGACTGGAGTTAGTCAAGCGACATCTCTAAAACCAGTTGGTCAGCATCAGTTACCCTGAAGCAGAAGCTTCTGCCTCTGCCACTGTGCTCGTGCCCTGCTTTGCCATTGGCTCACACAGTAGTAAAAAGAACTTTCTGGTATACCTCTGCCTTCAGAAAGGTTGCTTATGGGGCATAATCACTCCTCCATTTACATCCCGTAAGAATATAGTGTGACTTTTGGTGACATACCCACAAACTGCCGTCCCTGGAAACCCTCCACCTCCCCTGGCTCTGTGGGTCAGGATTCTATTCTCTGTGACTGAAATCCCCAGTGAGCAGCTTCGTTCTTGTTTACTGAGAATAGCAAAAATCTTCAGGACTTGCTCAGAGTAAGTCTTGGAGGAGGATGTAATGGATTTATCAATTTGATTTGTCAATTATAACAAATTAAAATTTGGCATCAAATATCAGTGAGTACAAACAAAGGAAACTTTCAGAATCCCTGAGGACCTTGGAGTAAATGCTTAAAGAGAGAAAAAAGATATAATTGAGCACACTAAAAATACATGGCTTATCTGAGCATGGAAAAACCTGTCCCAGGGAAACTGGCTCCTTCTTCCTCCCTTTCGTTCTCTCTCACTCACACACATCTCCCACTCGCAGGGCTGATTTCACTTGGTGTAATCTTGCTACAGCAGGTGACGGTGAAGTGCAAGGGCTGAAAGGGAAACCCACTCAGGGAGTAACGTTTTCTTTTTTATTTTGAGACAGGGTCTCGCTTTGTAGTTCAGGCTGGCCCTGGGCTCACTGTGTAGCCCAGGCAAGCCTCAAATTTAGCAATCCTCCTGCCTCTGCCTACCGAGTGCTGGGATTACAGGCATGAGCCACCATGCCTGGCTCAGGGAGTAATTTTTAATCTAATTGCTCATTTCTCTGAGCTACAGGCTCTCCAGTATCCCTGATCAGGGATGTCCTGGGAGATCTCCATTTCCCATCTTCTCTCAGAAACTAGATGTCACACTTGTATCTGACCTTTGTGTGGGCATTTTTTAAAATCTTTATTGGTACATTGTATATATACATCATGATTTTCACAGGGCTTAGCAGAGGCACTGTTGGGAATAGGACATTGGAGTTTGCTAAAGCAAATATAAAATCCTAATGGGATTTGCCATGGGCACAGGGTCTGGGTAGATGTATGTGTTACTGTAACAAAGAAATCATTACCATTCCTCCTATTGATACTATCACACTTCTCCTTTTATCTCTTTAAAATTACTTCCAAAGAATGGTGTAACGTTTTAAGAACATATTTGCCAAACTGCTAACTTACAGAGTTTAAAGAGTTAACACATTCTAGCTACAGTTTTGCAGGATATGCTTCCTCTGTCCTCTACTTTTGATCTCTGAAACAGTAGAGTTTACTCTTTTACCTGTTTCCCTATACTTGTTTCCATTTTGCTAACTGGTCTTCTTGCTCTGCTATTCTTGAGTAATGAAGTTTAGCCCTTACATTCTTGTGTGTAGACGGGTGAAGACACATTAACTCTCTGGCTCAGCCTCTCCCTTCAGCCCCTTTCCCAGTAAGGGCAAAGCAGTACTCCACACATTGAAATTGTTATTATCACAGACAGCCAAGTGAGGTGGAAATATGACAGACAAACAGGATGGAGCCCTTGAAGGAGTCACTATAGATTGAGATTTTGCTTAGTCCATGTAGCTTGTTATAGTTTGGATCTGAAACGTTGCCCCAAAGTTCCTGTTTAAAAGACTTGGTCCCCAGGTTAGCAACATACATGGGTGGACTTTGGAGAAGATGACTGGATCCTTAGGGACCTAACCTTATCAGTGGATGGATCCATGGAGTGATTCTAAATTGGGTGGAATTATTGGCAGGTGGCAGATATTTTAGAAGCAGAAATCTGCAGTTGTGGGGGTGTGCCCAGGAAGAGGTAGATTTTGTCTCCAGCCTCCTCTCCTTCCTCCCCTGCCCCTCCTCTGAGGTAGCACCTTTGCTCTATGGAACAAGCTCTTCCTCGATGTTGTGCCTTATCATAGACCCATAGCCATGGAGTCAGCTGACCATGGACTGAACCTTGAGCCAAGATAAATCTCTCCTCTTCCAGGGTATTTTTTCTGACTAAAAGCTGTGTAAGTTTACTGTCATCTCTACAATATTGAGACTTCCAGCACAGGAGAAGCATATCCACTCACTAGTTTATATCTTCTTTTAACTGCCTCAGGCAATATTATACCAATTACACTCTTGTAACATTGTCTACATTTTGTCATTCCTTAAATTTAATACTATTGCAGACTAATGATTTTTTTTTTTTTTTGAGACAGGGTCTTGCTGAGTTCAGGCTGGCCCTGAGCTCACTATGTAGCCCAGGCAAGCCTGGAACTCAGCAATCCTCCTGCCTCTGCCTCCTGAGTGCTGGGATGACAGGCGTGAGCCACCATGCCCGGCACTGTGGTATGTGGTATTGATGGCTAGTGAGCGTGAGTCACCATGCCCAGCATTGTATGTGGTTACTGGATTTAATTCAGGGCCTTGCGCTTGCAAGGCAGGCGCTGTAACCACTGAGCTAAATCTCCGGCCCAGACTAATGATTTTTAAATCTGAATTTTAGATGTTTGTTAGTATATAGAAATATGATTACTTATCTCCTCTGATTATACATATATAATTTCTACATCCTTATAAAGTATGATATTTCTTATTTGTAGAATTTATTGAATTTTCTATATGATTAAACAAATATGTTGCATATAAAGACAGTTTTACTTCATCTTTTTTTCAATCTGTATGTCATTATGGTCTCTGTTTTATTCTACTTGTAGAACTCCTACTACAAATAAAATGAGAGTAGTTCATTTTAAGAGTATCTCAAATAAAATGAGAGTAGTTAAATAAAAAGAGTAGCTACCTCTAACAGTAATCTGAAACTTCATAGCAAAACATTTCATCTCCCATCAAGGAGCACAATTTTTTGATAATGAATATTATCAGGTCGAGAAGTTCAGTTACTGGGAGTTTTTATTTTGAATAGATTCTTGATTTTGTCAAATGAGTTTCTTTATTGAAATGGTCAAGTACTTTCTCTTTTTAAATTGTTAAATATGAATTAAAAATGCTGTGGAAAGCTGAGAGAACAATCAGCTATTTGAGTTTATCTTAAACTCTCCTGTCCTCACATTTATAAAATAAGAGTGGGATTGTATGTCAGCATCCAAGATGAAAGGAGCTTTTGAACAGATTTAAAAAGGTAAATGTCAGTATTTATAACTGCTGACAGTGTAAGGCTGACCTCACAGACAGATAATCTAGTGGAGACAGTGTGGTGCAATTTGTGTGTCCTAGACACCATCATTCTTTTCAGGTAAGTATGTTCTATTACCCACCAGTTATTTATAGCTTTGAATAACTACTGTATTTAGTCCCAGCTTTGCTAAATTGGATGCACTGCCAATCAAATATAGGTTCTGTGTTTTCAGAATAAACCATGAACAAAACTCTGTATGTGATAAAGTCCTTAGGAATTTCCAGAATCACATGTTCCCATTTTGTATATATATTTTTTTACTTAGACTTTATCTTCCAACTGTGACCTTCCAAATGTTGACCAAAGCAATCATTAAAAAACAATGGCCTGACTTGGGAGATTTCCATGCTTATCTTGTCTTAGGAAACATCAGTGAGATCTTTGGTTTAATTTACTTGTTTGCAAAATGAGAGATTTCTACAAGAAATTCTGAAATACTATATTAATTTTTTATCAAAGAGGAGAGGATTCAATCTTTTCACACATAATGCGTGACATTTGTCACAACTCCAATATTGTCTTATCTATAAGAGTGATATAATTCAAATGCAGGAGGTGACAAGTATTAGAGCTTTGTTATTTTTGTTAACACCATCATTCTGGGCCAGTCAAATAAAAGCACTTCCTTTTTCCAGCTGGTAAACTGTTTACTCACTTATCTACTCTACCAGTTATTTACTCATGCAACACACATTCATTGAAGATCCACTGTGCATCAGTTACTATTATGTGTTAAAGAATGAGTGCTATGAAAATGATGAAGAATGAAATGGCTGTAAGTTGACGGCCTGTGTGCAGCTGCCTTGCTCCCTACTTCTATCTCCCACAGGTCTCAGCCGTGTCTTGACCTTGAAGTCCTTTGCCAGTGTTTTGGATGGAATGTAAAGAAGGGGGTCTTTGTGTAGGGCAAGAGTTCAAGGACACAGGTTTAGTCTAAAATACTGAGCTGGACACTCCCTTAGGACAGGAGAGATTCTGCAGAATATGAGATGAAGGAATCTAAGTAGAAATGCATATCCTTGCATGGGTTTGTCTTCCTGCATATTAGAGATAGCACTTTTGTCTTTTTTTGGTAAATGAGCAGCTTGTGTGTGTGTGCATGTGTGCAGACACATAGTTGTGCTTTTTTCTGTATTATGTGTATATTTTAAATGGCTAAAATGTGCTCTATTTTCTTACCTAAAGACGTGCAGGTATTTAAATTTACTGTATCATGTCCATGATGGGTCTCCCCCCTAAGGGAATTTGTGTATGTGGAACAATAATATAAGATGACAATTGAAATAAATGCTTTAAAGGAACTCATGCTTCTCTGAGCTGAAGACAGTGCTCTTTCTGATTAACCCACAGCACCCTCTTCTCCACGTTTCCTTAATTCTCAGGCTGCACATTTGTCATAGTCATTTTGTTGTTTACATATTTATTTTGGGAATGCAACATTTAGAAAACTGGAATCTGATTCAAGAAATAAGTGAGAATTTCATCACGAGGTAAATACTGAAATTCAGTGGCATTTATTTTTCACATATCTTTTATTGAATTTTACATTTTTGGATATCAATTTATGGAGCTTGAGGTGAGCAGGATATAAAATATGAATCTGCTGTCAACTGAGAGTCACAGACTAAACTGTCACAAAGTTTGAAAACCAGATTGTAAGGTAGTCTTCTTTTGTCCTCAGAAAGATGAAGGATTGATTGAGGTACTATACAATTCTTTTTTTTTTTTTTTGAGACAGGGTCTCACTTTGTGGTTCAGGCTGGCTGTCAGCTCACTATGTAGCCCAGGCAAGCCTGGAACTCAGCAATCCTCCTGCCTCTGCCTTCCTAGTGCTGGGATTACAGGCATGAGCCACCACACCCGGCACTGTGGTATGTGGTATTGATTGCTTGTGGGCGTGAGTCACCACACCCAGCATTGTATGTGGTTACCGGGATCAAACCCAGGGCCTTGCGCTTGCGAAGCAGGTGTGGGAACCACTGAGCTAAATCTCCGGCCCAACTGTACAATTCTTAATCCAAAGAAAAACTACAACACCCTAAAATATCACTACTGATAACAGGGTGCTATGCATATGACAATTGTATTATGTTAGGCAGAATTATGAAACTGATATTGTCTTTATTTGGAGATTAGGTATAGTTTAAGGAGATGTGAATTGGTGTACAATTGAGCAGCCGTGGACTTAAGCATTAATGTTGATTCATCAATTTGTAAGATTAAGAAAAGCCTGGTAGGTTAAGAAAGCATGTTTTCTCGTGTGTCTGGAGAGCTCACTGAGGCACAGACTTGAGTACTATGAGTATATAGCATTCTTTAGTTTGTCTCTTCACTCTTAGATGTTTCCTTTGCTATCCAGAAGCTTTGTAATTTTATATGATCCCACTTCTTGTGCTTGATGTTATTTCTTGTGCAACTGGAGTTCAGTTCAGAAAATTCTTGCTTATGCCTATAATTTCAACAGTTGTATCTATTTTATCTTCCAGCAGATTAAGTGCTTCTGTTTTAAAAATTAGATTTTTATTCTAGTTTTATATATGGTGAGAGATATAATTCTAGATTCAATCCTCTGCCTGTGGATAGCCAGCTTTTTGTGCATCTTTGCTAACAAGGCTCTCTTGCCTTCGGTGTATGTTTTGAGCCCTTGTCAAAGATCAAATGGCTGAGTGTGGCTGGGGTTGTTTCTGGATCTTCTCTTCTGTTCTGTTGATCCAGGTGTTTATTTTTTTGCTAGTATTGTGTTGCTTTTATCACTGTAGCTTTGTAATATAACTTGAAACCCAGGATTGTGAAGCTGTCTGCTTTGCTCTTGTCACACAGGCTTAGCTTTTGCTATTCAAGGTCTCTTTGGTTCCATAAGAATTTTAGGATTTTTTTTTTCTTGTTCTGTGAGGAATGCTATTCCTGAACAAAGTAAATATGAAAGTCTTGAATCATCCAATAATAGGTAAGGAAAATGAGGCAGTAATTTTAAAAATCCTACCTATTAAGAACTGCTCACACTCCAAAGATTCACTGCTGAATTCTATGAGGATTTCAGGGAAGATCTAATGCCAGAGCTCCTCAAACTTTTTAATGAAAATTAAGGGAAGGATTTTTATATATCTTTGGTTCAGATTTGCTGTTTATTTATGGTGGTACCAGGGATCGAACTTGGGCCCTTGTGCTTCCAAGGTAGGTGTGGTACCACCTGAGCTAAATCCCTAGCACAGATTTGGCAATTTATATTATTTAGGACTCCATGCGTTTCTTCTGGCTATGTTCATTATTACCTCACTTTTTAATATCTAATTTCAACAATATGGGGTTTTAAAAATAAGGTTGGATAAAAGTTTGTCTGTTTTGTTTATTCCTTTGAAGAATGAAGATAAGAGTTTTTAATTAAAAAAAAAACCAGAGAAACCAAACTGAGAAGTGAACATGAAAAGATACAGAAACAAAGAATTGCTGTGAAAGCTGGGTCTTAGTCACCTTTTACATTGCAGGAACAAAATACCCAACACCTACAACTAAAAGGAGGACAGATGTATTATGGTTCATAGTTTTTTGAGGATTCAGTTCCTGGCTGGCTGGTTCCAAAGCAGAAAGCCAAGGCTGATGGCTCATGTAAGGTAACCAGGAAGGAAGAAGTCAAAGAGGAAAATACACCCTACCATATCACACCCCACCTCTTCTGGTCACACCCCACCTCCCTACAGCACACTCAGAAAGTGAATTCACAAGGGGATGAATCCACTGGATGCTACACTCATGATCCAAACACCCTCCATAAGCCCAGCCTTTGAGTATATAAAAGTTTTGGGGGTCATTCCACATCCAAACCACAACACTACAACTCCCAAACTTTGCTGGAATCACTTGAGAATCTTTATGAAGTTCTGTCAGCTGGTTCTCATGGTTAGACTTTGTAATTTAGTTGGCAGGAAGGTGCCACCGGGCATTGGAGTTTTTTGAGGTGATCCTAGTATGTGAAGAAAATCACCATGTCTAATAACCACCATGTGAAAGGGTATTTCCTCAAAATCTTTTCTGTTCTGTGATAGGCATTTAAGGGCATTGATTACCTGAAATGGAATAAGTGGTGACTTCCTCAAAGACATGCCCATGGAGGACTTCAGGATTATGTCATCTTTTTTCAGGATAAACCTCGGACCTCTTTGATGTGTAAAACATCCAGGTTCACAGTAGCAAATCTCATGGTAGAAGCAATCACTCATCTGATTCAGAATTCTGTTTCTCAAAAAAAAATTTACTGTATCAAATGTATGAAGCCCTTGTTGAATTTCAGCCCCCTGAGAGTCACTTCATACAGTAAAACACAGACTATTTTTTGAATTATGGAACATCAGATTAAACGTGGCTAAATCAAAGACTAGAAAGGATCTTTCACCAGCATCAAACTCTAAATTTTGATCTCATTTATAAAAAGGGATGAAAAAGCCCAGATAACATTTGGAATTACCCACTTCCATAGGTTTGAGAACAGACCATCCAAGATCACTGATTCTTCTTCTTTCCAATCAATTCCTCCCTTTAAAAAATTGAAATCTGAACCTAATGAGCCCAGGTGCTTCCTACTTGCAGGCACTCCCTGTGCTGCGGTGCTCGCTGGTTACTGGCAGGCTGGAAGACTCCGATCCTGCTCCTTCTCACTTTACTATCTTTCCGATCAATACAGAACCTCCATGGGCCACAGCCAGCTTTAAGTGTGCAGTTAATTTAGATGCAGCCAACATATTTCTTTCTTGTATTTTTTTAAAAAAGTCTCATTCTAGTAGCATCTGCTTCCCCTTACTACCTTTGCCTGGATCTCAGCTACATGGTCAGGTAACTCAGACTTGTGTTTTCTATTTTTTGACTCTTTAAATGTGGTCTTTTAACCAGATTTGTTGCTACCTAATTGCATATTTTGGGAGTAACTGCTTCCAGAACATGTTAGTAGGCACTGTTACATGTGGGTATTCCAGCTCTACCCTTTCCCCAGGCCTGGTGTATTCCTCTATTCTATTTTCCCAGACTGCAGGGAACAGATTCAAGCAAAAAAGATGCTCTTTTACTGCTACTTGTTAGCTTATCATGATATTTACATATTGCTCCTGAGATTCAGTTTCTAATCTGTATAAAAAGTAATGGTGTATTCTGCCTATTTAACAAGATTTTCTATGGACAAAACTGAAATGCGATGCTTTGTATGAAGGTAACATACAATTTATAAAGCTATTTATGTCTTAGTGCATTATCATGATACTAGTGATTTACAGCTGGGTGTTATATAACTCTTCCATATAATGCATTTTATTTGGAAAAGAATCTTTAGTGACTCAACTTGGAGCTTCAATTTCAAACAAATATCTTATGCAAACAAGGCTCAGGAAAATGTCTCAGGCAAAACAAGTCCTAGCCAATGCATGATTGCAAGGGAGAAAGTTACAACAAAAATATCATGTGACTATTTTTTTGACTTTTCCTCTTGTGCTTGATGGCACTTTATGTAAGCCTGATTCACTTGTCATTTCCAGCATGGGGTGTGGATGGGCAGTTTTACAAATGCATTCAGATCCATGGCTCTGGTGGAAGGCCTTCAATATGCATTTAGGTCAGAAAAATTGAGTAGGATTCTGGCCATCCAGTCCCAAGACTTGTCACCTTGCATGAACATAATCTCAGAAGGGCCCTACAGCTGCAAAGTGCTACCTCTGAGTCATGCTTCTCTCTGGTCATTTATTTTCATGGATATTCAGTGTTCTTTGACATCTTGATTTGACTCACTACCCTGTCACTTTTGGTATTAACAATTTTGTTTTAGTATTTTTGGGGTGATACATTTTCAACAGTAGGTCTTTTGAAATATATATATATATATTTGTTACAATATAACATCATAGTTTAATTGAAGGTAACTAGGCAGAAATGATGATATATTAGAAAAAATATTATTCTGGATATGAATGAAATAAAATGACAGTCATTTGATGAATTTCTAGTCCTAAATATGCAATAATGAAAATATTTCTGAAAAGCACAAACATTGCCAAACCTTCTTTCCAAGAATTTTCAGTTAGATAGATAGTAAAAAGTATATTAATTAAGCTCACTTATGTCAAACCAATATTGGCTGCTGATTGGTCAAGTATGAAGCTGCAAAGAATAAGTCACTTATTTTTTGCCAAATTATAAGGACAAAAGACAACCTTCATATGAATAATGTTAGGATATGTACTTTTTAAATTAGTCACAGATTCAAGAAGAAATCTTAATGAGAACTACCAAATATTGAGATTAAAGAAAAAGTGAAAGTACGAGTGAAATTGGTAGTACCAAGACAAAGTAGTATTGAGTGAGACATGTACAGGAAATATATTAGAAATGAAAAGGTTTTATTAGTGAATAAACATTTAACATAAAAAAAAGTTCGCTTTGTAGTTCAGGCTGGCTCTGAGCTCACTATGTAGCCCAGGCAAGCTTCAAACTCAGCAATCCTCCTGCCTCTGCCTCCCGAGTGCTGGGATTATGGACGTGAGCCACCACACCCGGCACTGTGGTATGCAGTGTTGATTGTTGGTGGGCATGAGTCTCCATGCCCAGCATTGTATGTGGTTATTGGGGATCGAACTCAGGACCTTGTGCTTGCGAGGCAGGCGCTGGAACCACTGAGCTAACCCTCCGGCCCAACATAAAACATTTTTATGTCCCTGATACAAACCCAAAAACTGATCACATAATAGATTGCATCCTATAAAATAATCATTTTATAGGTAAAATATCAATAAATACCAGTAATTTTGTGTTCTGTTATTTATAAAAATTTTCAAAGATATATGATAATCTTTATAGATAGTGCCTATAAAACAACCACAAAAAGGGTTTCTAAAATAATCAAAACAAAAATCTCAAATTAGTTAAAAATTTATGAGGAAGGCATTTAACATTAGTATGTATGCTATACACATAAACAAAACTCAAAGAAAAATTTTTTTGGTGATAGTGTTTGATCCCAGGACCTTGTCCATGGTAGGCACAGCCAGTATAACACTCTAACTACCTATACCCCCACTCTTTTTTTTTTTTTTTTTTTAAGACAAAATCTAGCTAAGTTGCCCAAACTGCTCTTCAACTTTCAATTCTTCTGCTTCAGTCTACTAAGTAACTGGGATTATAGGTAGTGCTAATGTGCCAGGTAAAAATTGATATTCCTTGGTGGCTCACGCCTGTAATCCCAGCACTCGGGAGGCAGAGACAGGAGGATTGCTGAGTTCGCAGTGGCTTGCCTGGGCATCATAATGAGCTCAGGGCCAGCCTGAACTACAAAGCGAGACCCTATCTCAAAAAGCAAAAAAAAAAAAATTTGATATTCTTAAACTTGTATAGCAGGAAAATTTAAAATAAATATTTGAAGTATTCAAAACAAGAAACTAAAAGAAAAAATCTAATGGAAAGTAAGAGAAAAGAATTATTCAATATAAAATCTTAAAAATAAATGAATTTCTAAAAAACAAGTAGAATAGTGAGGAAAGATAAAAGCAAATACCATCACTTATATTTAGAAAACCCAGGTAAAGTTACACCTTGTGGACAGAGCACCTTGTAGATAGCCACACTTTTACTTCTCACCAGCCCCATGACTGTGGATTCTGTACCCTGACCACAGCTACCTGCTAATTCTGACCTGGTTCTGCTTTTTGCTTTTCCTTGGCATGGGGCCACAGAGACACTGACCAACTGACCAATCTGAGTGTGAGTAAAGCCAATGACCCAGAGGAAGAGAATGAGCCTAGGGGGTTGGCAGATGTAGGGAGCAATTATAGATCAGACAAGACTGGGCACAGGGTGGTATGGGTGGTATGTCTGTGGACAAGGAGTAATTATAGATCAGCAATCAGTGCTAATCTCCAGAAAAGTCTACAGCTCTTGTAAACTACACATACAGAGTGAAGTTTTACTGAAGAACTGACTTCTTTGTGGCAGGGTAGAGTTGGAGAAGAAAACCAGTGTGCTGTCTGTCATATTGGAGAGAGTTTAATTGGGAGCCATTTTGGGAAGGGCTTAATCATGTAAGACTGAGCCACAGAACAACTGTACATCAAGATTTCTGCTATAATCCGACCACAATGACTGAGTAAGAGACAGCCACAGAGACAGTCACAGAGGGTGTGGGCTTGACTTAGACTCTGGAGAAGTTCAAATTTAAGCTGGGAAGAACATGGGTCCCACGCTCCACGGTAAGAAGTCAGGCCAGGAAAGTGTGGCTCTCAGAGGCAGCAGGGTCTGAAAATGCTGACAGTAGGTTAAAAGTATTCTGCCTGAATATTTGACTGATGCATGCATCTTGTACAGACCAGATACCTAATTGTTTTCTTCACCTATCAATGTAAACCAGAATATGTCTTAGCTTGAGAGTTGTCAGAGGGGTCTCTGGAGTAGGGGGAGAAATGTACAAATCCATGGTCCATAAACTTTGGTGGAGAAAATTGCGTCTTACCAGATTCCAAGACCAGAGATTCTGGAAAGAAAAAATTCATTTAAAATTACAGGGGAATTTTATTTTTACTCAGCTTTTTGTTTTTCTTTTATTTCATTTTTGAGAGTTTGGGATTTTGCAGAGTTTTTCTTCATTTGATTTCTACTTTTTATTTTTCTTTTTTTCCTTTTATTTTGCTCTTTTTTCTTCTTTTTCTTGTCTAATACTTTGATTATGTTGATTTCTTTTTAGTCTTCAAAAAGATCCTTTATATCTTTTTTTACCTTCTCATCTTTCACTGACTGATTTTTCAAATTTAAATTTTTTCATTCTGATTCTCCCTTCTCTCTACTAGTATAACCAGTAAGTTTTATTAGTCTTCAGATAATAAACTTCCCATTTTACTTTGATCACTGCTCTCTTGTTAAAGGAGTTATCTTGGTTACTTTTTTCATTACTGAGAAAAAATACTCAACACCCATAAGTTAAAAGAGGAAAGGTTTAGTGTAGCTCACAGTGTGTAGAGGTTTTAGGCCTTAGTCAGCTACTCCAAGGCAGGGTGGCATGGGTAGAGGGTTATGGCAAGAGGAAGTGTCCATGCCAGAGCAGACAGAAGCCAGGAAAGAGCAAGCAGCTAGCAGCTAACAGCAGCAAGCAAGCCTTCTTTCCCTGTTGTTCTGAAGAGTTTACAAGCCTTTGGGTACCACCCATAGGCAGGGTGGGCCTTCCCATTATCCACAGTTATAACTGTAATATAAACCAATTATAAAGCTAATCCAGTACTACATTCCCTTGATCCCAGTATCATAGAACCTAGGACCAACTATCTTCTAAAAGTCTAACGTATGAGATCCTGAGGCTCGGGGAAGGGACATCTAGCTATAAGCCATAACAGGAAATCTAATTATTGCACTTGGTAGACATTTACTGTGGATCAATAGTTGATTTGTCTTACCATTTATACTGTAATTGCCTATGTTTTTTCTATGGTTAAGTGTGGTACATTTTCTTAAGGTATTCCATTTTTTTTGATGCTGTTATTGATATTTTTGCTATTACCAAAATGAAATATTTGCTTTGAATTAGTTTTCTTTGTATGCCATGCCAGGGTTGACTTTGTGTCATTAACGATATTGCATTTCATTCTTGGAGAACTGAGGGTTGGGCCAATTACACTATAGCCTCCCTTCCCACATAAACAAGTGGTTGGATTCTAGGACAGAGACAAAGGCCTATAGCTAGCCATGCCATGTGTTACTGAAAGGCAGACACTAATTAAAGGTCTCCATACCAGTCTTTTAGTATAATCAATATGTGAAGGTCAGTGTGTGTGTGTATGTGTACACACACATACACACACGCACACACGAACAGATGAGGCAACAAAATATCTCTAAAATTCCCAAGTCCTCCAAAGCAGAAACATGGGGCATTAACAGGGAAGAAATCAAAATACACAGCTCAATTATTTGAAATGTTAAAAGAAGAGATAAACAGATCAATAATGTGCTGAGAGACCACAAAGAAGGTATAACTGGAGAAATAATGAACCCAAGAAATGACATGATCAGAGTTAACGTCACAGAAATCTAGCTGAACTCACCAAAATAATATGAAACATCAATGATGACTTTATGGGAAGAGTCTGTGAACAGTTTCCAAAAGGAAATCCTGGATTACAGAAATTTTATTGAATATATGAGCGGCAAGAGCTACCAGTGTGATGATAGCATAATGGAACTAGAAGACAGGCCTGATGTCAATGACCAGCTATTCAGAGATAACTGAGAAAAAGAGAGAGTTGGACAAATAAATCCAACAACTGCTAGATGACACACAAAAGAATAATCTCAGATTAATATGATTAAGTGAAAAATCAGAAGACATCAAAGATGGCATAAAAAAACCTGTTTACAGAAATAGTAGGAAATGTTCCTGAGGGAAAACATACAAATAGATGAGACTCTGGGAACCCCAAATAGCTGCAATCAAAAACACATCATAGTTAATTTTTGAAAGTCCAATAAAGGAGCAGAATCCATTTTTTGTGTGTGTGTGAGACAGGGTCTTGCTTTGTAGCTCAGGCTGCCCTGAGCTCACTATGTAGCCCAAACTAGCCTCAAACTAATAGCAATACCCCTGCCTCTGCCTCCCAAGTGCTGGGATTATAGATGTGAGCCACCACACCTGACATTATGGGGTGTGGTACTGATTGCTGGTGGGCATGAGTCACTACTTTGTGGTATGTGGTTATTGGAGATGGAACTTGGAACCTCGCTCTTGATTGGCAGACACCGGAACCACTGAACTAAATCCCCAGCCCCAAAGGAGCAGAATCTTAAAAGCAGAGAAAAGTGATGAATTAGGAATAAAAGTGATTCTATTAGAATTACAGGAAACCTCTCCTCACAATCCCAGAGAGCTTTTATTGAAGTATTTCAAGCCATAGGAGAAAAAATTGTCCAACTCAGAATGATACATCCTGCAAAATTATCTTTCAAAATTAATGAAGTTGTTAGGTCTATCATGACAGAGAACACTGTAAAAAATTCACGACCACCAAATCAACTCTCCAAAAAGTTTTCAAGGGGGCCGGAGGGTTAGCTCAGAGGTTCCGGTGCCTGCCTCGCAAGCGCGAGGTCCTGAGTTTGATCCCCGGAAACCACATACAATGCTGGGTGTGGAAACTCATGCCCACCAGCCATCAATACCACATACTACAGTGCCAGGAGTGGTGGCTCATGCCTGTAATCCCAGCACTTGGGAGGCAGAGACAGGAGGATTGCTGAGTTCGAAGCTTGCCTAGGCTACATAGTGAGCTCAGAGCCAGCCTGAACTACAAAGCGAGACCCTGTCTCAAAAAAAAAAAAAGTTTTCAAGGATATCCCACCCTGAGACAGTGATGCTAGTGTTGCTGAAACATCTAATAGAATGAATACACCAGGGAAAGTGAGATGTAAGTAGAAATGGAGAAAAGGGAATCAACCACAGGAAAACAATGTAATGACAATAGGTCAATAACTTTCAGTATGAATGATCTCAGCACCCCAATAAAAATATACAGATTGACAAGATGGATTGAAATTGAATAAAAATAACTACCAACAAAGAAAAGCCAAGAGCTCAATGGAGTCACTGCTAAATTCTACAAGGACTTCATAGAAGGTTTAACATCAATACTTCTCAAACTCTTGGATGAAACTGAAAGAGAAGCTCTTCTCCCAATGTCCTGATTCCTCAGCCAAACAATGATTAACCAAAGGAGACAAATACACTCCAATCTCTTTCATGAATGTATTGCAAAAGTCCTTAATAATACACTGGCAAGCAATGCAACAGACACTTATAATGATCATACATCATGACCAGGGATGCAAGGATCATTCAACTTGTACAAATCAATCAATGTAATGCATCACATAGAAGAAACAAGGACAAAAGTCATATGCTCATCTCAATAAATTCAAAGAAAGCATTTCCTAAAAATTCAGTATTCTTTTGTGAACAGAAATCCTAGAGGTGCAGAGAACCATATCTCAATTGGATAAAAGCCACTTATGACAAAGCTACTGCCAATATCATATTAAGGAGGGGAAAACTGAAAATATTTACTGTAAATCAGGAACAAGGCAAAGATGCTGACTACCACTATTGCTGTTCAATACAGTACTCAAAACAGCCAGAGCAAGAAGGCAATAAAAAGAAATAAAATGGATGTGTGTAAGAATGTAAAAAGTCATTATTTTCAGAAAACATGATCTTCTACACAGAAGACCCAAAAAGCTTCACCTGAAGAGTGCTATAATTAATAACCAAATTCAAAAGTATAATAGGATGCAAAACCAACACACAAAAATCAATGGCATTCCTGTATATTGACAATGAACCCAATGAGAAAGATTAGGAAAACAAATTATCAACAATAACATGGCAAAAAATTAAATTCTTAGTAGTCAACATAACCAAAATAGTGAAAGACCCGTGTAATGAAAACTATAGTGCTCTGTTGAACAGAAAATGGAAAAGCATTCCTGCTTTCTAGATAGATAGAACCAGTATGTCAGAATCACCATACTTCCAAAATTGATATACAGATTTCGCATTCCTGCTTTCTAGATAGATAGAACCAGTATAAGTCAGAATCACCATACTTCCAAAATTGATATACAGATTTCATGCAATCCCAATAAAAATACTAACATTATTCCCCAAAGAATTAGAAAAACTATCTTAAAGGTCATAGTGAACAAGAAGGGATCCAGAATAGCAAAAGCAATCTGAGTAACAAGAGCAAGGCAGAAGGCTTCACAATCCAGAACTTCAAGCTATAAAGCTACAGCAATTGAAAAATAAAAGCCTGGCACTGGCACAAAAACAGACCTGTGGATCAGCAGAACAGAGCAGATGATCCAGAAACAAGTCTGGCACAGTCTGCCTTCTAATCTGTGACAAAGGAACCAAAAACATACACCGAGGGAAAGACAGCCCCTTTAATAAATACTGCTGAGAAAACTAGTTATCTACATGCACCAGATTAAATCTAGACCCATTTATTTCACTAGGTACTAAGCTAAAATAAAAATGAATTGAAGATCTAAATGCTGAAACAGAAACATTTCATCTGTTGGAAAATAAAATAGGTAAATCTCTTGAAGACATAAGCAAGAACATCCTGGACATAGCCCAATCACACAAGACATCATATCAAGAGTCAGCAAACAGGGCCAGAGGATTAGCTCAGTGGTTCTGGCACCTGCCTCGCAAGCGCAAGGTCCTGAGTTGGATCCCCGGAAACCACATACAATGCTGGGTGTGGAGATCACGCACCACATACCACAGTGCCAGGAGTGATGGCTCACGCCTGTAATCCCAGCACTCGGGAGGCAGAGACAGGAGGATTGCTGACTTCCAGGCTTGCCTGGACTACACAGTGAGCTCAGAGCCAGCCTGAGCTACAAAGCAAGACCCTGTCTCAAAAAAAAAAAAAAAAAAAAAAAAAAAAAAAAAAAAAAAAAAAAAAAAAAGCAAACAGCAACATTTCAAATTAAAAGCTTGTGTACAGCAAAAGAAACCACCAACAGAGTGAAGAGACAACCTACAGAGTGGGAAAACATTTTTCCATGCCTTTTTTAGAGGACTAATGGCTAGAATATATAAGGAACTCAGAAAATTAGATACCCCTCCAAATGAAAAACCCAATCAAAAATGAGCGTCTAAAAGGAGTAGACACTTCTCAGAAGAGTTAGTCCAAATGGTCACTAAATAGATGAAAAATGCATATCACTGGCTATTAGAGGAGTGAAAATTCAGGTAACACTGAGATTCCATTTTACCCAAGAAAAATGGCTCTCATCAAGAAATCAAATAATAACTGCTGGTAAGGCTGAAGGGGAAAATGGAACCCATCTACATTTTTAGTGGGAATGCATACTAGCACAATCACTGTGAAAATCAATATGAAATTTCCCCAAAAAAACTAAAACTAGAAATTCCATTACATCCACCTCTTTCCTTTCTAGATACGTTTGCAAAAGAGACAAATTCATTATATTACAGTGATACATGCATACCCATGTATGTAGCAACACAATTCAAAATAGCTAAATCTTAAATCTAAAGCTATATGTCTATTTACAGGTGTTTGAATAAAGAAATGTGATGTTTATACACAATTAAGAAGTATTCTGCCATAAGAAGGATATACTGGAGACGTTCATAGGAAAATGAAGTACCTTGAGACTGTAATGTTAAGTGAAATAAATCAGATGCATAAGCATAAATATGTCTTATGTAAGAAATTTAAAATGTGAAGAGTAAAACAAAAGATAATAGGAAATATGAAGATAGAATTTTGTAAATAGGAAGGGGATAGGAGATGTTAATAGCAGGGAGGGAGGGGAAAAGAAAGGCTGAAAAAATAATTTAAGATGTGTTATGGGTATGTATCAACTCCGTAGGAAGAATGTAATTGTTATGTACTGCTGACATGTACTGATAAAACTAAAAATTGAAAATAAAATAAAATGTGTGATAAAATTGAAAAAACTAGAAATCCATTTGATTTTGATATGGTGGTGTTGCATTTATAATCTTACTAAAAGTCATATTTTTGGACTTTTGGTAGCTTTTTAAAGTATGTATTTCTTCATTAGTATGTTTTATTTTTTCTTATGACACACCTAGAACATTTAACTCAATATTGAACTTTAAAAATATTTACAAGTATATAATCTATCACCATTTAGTATACTGTAGGCTGTTATTTTTTTTTTTTTTTCTTTTTGAGACAGGGTCTCGCTTTGTAGTTCAGGCTGGCCCTATGCTCACTATGGTGCCCTGGCAAGCCGCCGTGAACCCAGCAATCCTCCTGTCTCTGCCTCCCGAGTGCTGGGATTTAGGCTGTATTTTTTTACTATGTTAATTACTTTTGTAAGTTTTCATTACTAGCTTGCTATTAGCAACTAAATTTAAATAGTAAATATTCTCAAATATTTCCTCTGGATCCAATGAAATGTTGCATTCCTGCCCTGTATTTTTACTTTGTTAATGTGGTGAATTAGTTTGCTTCATTTTAGAATGTTGAACTCATTTTGTATTTCTGAGATGAACATCATACATTTCATTATATAGTATTATTTTGCTATTATTGCAACAAATTTGCTGACATGTTAAAATATTTATAGCTATCTTCAGGATACTGGTTCTTGCTGCTTTATTTTGTATAAGTTATCTCTCCTGGTTTTGAATCAGTGTAATTCTCTGAACTCAAAAAATGCATTGGAAAATATTCTATGTCTTCAACTTTCTGGAAGGGATTTTATAGAGTTGGTATCATTTCTTCCTATGTGTACAGAATTTATTGATAAAGCCATCTGAACTTGAAGTTTTCTCGAAGACAGGTTGTTAACCATGAATTATATGACTTTAATGAGCATAAAGCTTTCATGTAATCTATTTTTTCTTGTGTGGCTTTAGTAATACAGGCGCTTCAAAGATTTATTCGTTTTGTAAATTTGCCAAATTTATTGGCACATAGTAACACAAAGTTTTGTTCTTTCAGTTTCCTATAAGATCTGTCTTGATGTTCTCTCTTTGAATTATGATCCTGTTAATTGGTGCTTTCTTTATTTTTCACTCACTCTAACTAGCAGTTCAATAGTTTACTTATTTTCTTTAAAACTATTTTTATTACACTAATTTTCTCTTATTTTCTGGGTTTTATTTTATTGATTTCTGCTTATTATTTTCTTTCTTTTGTTTATTTGCAACTTAATATCCTCATTTTCCCTCTATAATTTTTTCTTCTCTATAAAGCAAACAATTTTTAATGCTAAGAGTGTATTAGATTTAGGGGCAGGTGAGCGGGGCCTTGGAGGTGTGATGTTGGAGAGCCCTCCGGAGAAGCAAAGGAATGGTAGGTTCAGCATGCACTGAACCTCCCTCTGGCTGTATCTGCTCCTCCAGGCCGAGAGGAGCCCAGCCAAGAGCACAGCCTGTGGCTCATCTTGGTGGAAGAGGAAGGAAACTCAGGGAAAAGATTGCTTTCTGTCTCTCTTCACTCATTGTCTTGTTTGTCCCCCACTTGTTGCTGACAAATATTCAAAATGCAAAGGAGGAAAGATTTATTTCAGCTCACAGATTGTACAGGTTGCAGCCCATAGTCAGTAGGTCCAAAGCAGGGTGGCATGGCAGAGGGGCATCCCAGGGAAGAAATGTTTCATGGCAAGGCAGGCAGGCAAAAAGCAACAAGCAGCAAGAGCAGCCACTGAAGCCTGCCTGTCCCTTTCACCTCTTTTAGGGTACCCATCTTCCAGGTGGTCCTACCTACACCAAGGTGGGCCTTCCCATTATCCAGTCTAGAGATAAGGTAAACCCCTCAAGGGACTAATTTATTGATTGCACAACCTTAATCCCAGTGTCACACACTTCCCAAAAGCTCCACCTGTGACCTCATAGGCTTTAAGGGGACATTTAGATTCATGCCATAACACCCACCCCTCCAGTCTGTAAGGTGAATGATCAGGGCATTTATTTGAGGCCTATCTCCTTTTTTAATACACACATTTTATGATATACATTTCCCTGTACATTTTAGCCACACTCCACATATTTTGTTATGATATATTTCCTTATTAACCCACTACAAAATATATTTTATTCTCCTAATTTGTGTTTTACTTATTTGCTACTTTTATACATGTATATTTGAAAATTTCCATTTTTCCAGTTTAATTCCAGTGTACTCAGAGAAAACATATACAATTTTAATCCTTAACATTTATTGAGATATCTTTAATGCCACAGTAACTTTTATTATGTATACTGCACATATTATCATGTACACAGTAACTGTTATCATGCATCGTCTGCTGCAATAACTATTACCACATACTTCTCATATATTTTGAATGTGTATTTGTGGAGCAGAGAATTCTATAAATGTCAACTCACTCCTCGTTAGGTGATAGGGTTGTTCAAATTTTGGGGTTCATAATTGTTTTTGTTCTATAAATTATCAAATGAGTCAAGTTGAAATCTCCTGAAATGTATTACAATAATACATTTTCCTATTTATTTTCCCATTTTGAGGAATCTTCGCTTCCTTTATTTTGAAATTCTGTTAAGTGATTACAAATTTAGAATTATTTACCTTCTTTACCCTTTTCCTCATTATAATTTTAATTTATTTTTGTTGTTGTTGTTTGTTTTTGTTTTGTTTTGTATTGTTTGCAGGGATTAAAGTCAGGATCTTGTGCTTGCCAGGCAGGTGCCACTAAGCTACATCCCCATCTCTTGTCTTCACCCTTTTTGCATTATGTAAATCTCTTTACTACTTGCTCAAATCCTTTTTCCAAAACCTACTGGATCCCATGTTACGTCTTTCCAAATTTCCTCTGACTAGGTTTACATGTTATAACTTTTTAATTGTTCTTCTTTCCATATGCCCATGTCTTTTAAAGTAGCTTACTTGCAGACAGTCTGTAAGAGCATCTTGCATGCCTATCAGATCTGGTATTCTCTGCCTTCTAACCTGCACATTAAGATCATTTATGGTTTATGTAAATTTTGTTTGATTTGATTTAAAGCTATTGTTACTATGTCATTTTTGTATTTGATCTAACTGTTCCTTTGTTCTGTTTTTCTCTATTCCTGCCTTCTTTTGGATTATGTATACAACTACTTTTTATCTAATTTGTAAGTCAAATAGCTATACTTTGCATTTTTAGTGGTGGTTTAATTTATCCTATATTTACATGTAAAAATTCTGTAAACTCCATAATACCTTGTTAATATTTTGCTTTAGAAACCAAATGATCTTTTAACATGGGTTAAAATAATGTAAAATGCATTTAAAATTTATTTTCAATTTTCTGTTTTCCAGTTTTTTCATTTCTTGGACTAGAACCAGACTTCCACTTATACTCATTTTCCTTCTTTCTGTAGTCCATGTTTTCTGGTAATAAATTGACACTTTGCCTCTCTAAATCTTTATTTTTCATTTTAGGAATTTACTTTTTCTGGACCCGAAGTTTAGGTTGATGTGTTCTTTCTCAACCTGCAATTTAGCAGTGATGCCCCATTATTTACTGCATAATCTCTAGAAATTGATCTTCTCTCATTCCTTGTTCCATCATATATAATTTAAATTGTTTAGGGGTGTGTTTAGTATTTTTGTCTTTGATTTTCAGAAGTTTGACTATGATATATCTAGCTGAGCATTTATTTCCATTTTTCTCTGTTTGGTTCAATGAGACCTTTGAATTTGCTACAGTTTGTTGTCTTTTGTTTATTATGGGACATTCTCATCCACTATTTCTTTAGTTGTTTCTTCTGCCACTTCTCATCCTCTTTTCTTCTAGAATTCTGTTTGTATGTGTATTAATTTTTGATATTGTCCTTTAACTCCAAAATGATTTGTTACTTTTGTCCAACTCTATTTCCTATTTTTATTCTACTTGGGATCATTTCATTGGTTGTTTCCTTTTTTTCCTCTGTTGTATCCAGGCTGTCAATAAAGTCATCAAACATTTTCTTACTTGTTTATGTTTTCCCTAAGAGTTTCATTTGATTCTTCTATCTCTCTGTTAAAAATTTTCATTGTTTATCTTGCTTTTCACCTTTCCCAGAAGATCCTTCTTTCTTTCTTTCTTTCTTTCTTTCTTTCTTTCTTTCTTTCTTTCTTTCTTTCTTTCTTTCTTTCTTTCTTTCTTTCTTTCTTTCTCTCTCTCTCTCTCTTTCTTTCTTTCTTTCTTTCTTTCTTTCTTTCTTTCTTTCTTTCTTTCTTTCTTTCTTTCTTTCTTTCTTTCTTTCTTTCTTTCTTTCTTTCTTCTCTTCTTCCTCCTTTTCTTTCCTTCATTCTTTCTTTTACTTAGCTTTGAGACAAGATCTTTCCATGTAGTTCAGACTTGTCATGAATTTACTTTATAGCTCAGACTGAGGCAATCTCGCATCTCAGTTTCTAATTGCTAGAATTACAAGCCTGAGCCACCACATCTGGCTTCAAGTGATTTCTTTAATATGTTAATATGAATTCCATTTTAAACATTTCCAATATCAGGCCTCTCTCTGAGTCTGAGTCTATTGATCAGCTATTATTTTCAGAATGAGTCCTTTCTCTCTACATTTGTGCTTTATTATGTTAGATTGAATGGCCAATAATGTGGGTAATACAACATTAAAACCTGAGGAAATTGTCTGTAAGCTCCAAATTAATCTGCCTCTTTAAATTCTTTGGTGTGGAAAGTTAAGTTAATCTGTTTAATTTAGGATGACTTTTCTTATTGTCATAGTTACCTTTTTCCTTCAAAGTCTACCAGTGATAAATCATTGATATCTTGAGCTTTGAATAGGTCCTGACCCATTTATCAGAACATTTATCTCAGTGTTTCTCTTCTACCATCAGATGTCACCAGGACTGGTGTGCCTATGATAATGAAGCAAGGCCCTCTCCAAGCTCTCTCTAACTCTCTGCAGAAAATTGCCATTGTGTTATTTGGGACAAGACTGTGTGGGCAGAGCAGAGTTCTTGATTGTCTTTCCTTCAGCACCTGGATCGTACTTGTACTTTGTGGAGAGTGCATCCTTGGTGTTCAGGCCCTGAACCTTTTGCATTATCACCCTCTTGCTTGGTGCAAGGCTTAGTCTTCTGTTGGTTTCCCATGGCAACCAATTCTGTCTTATATCAACCATTTCTGTCTTATAAGGAGGTCTTTAGTATGAGCCAATGTTCTGCTTCTTCCCAAGTGGAATATCGCTTCTGTCTAATGTCAGTGCACAGTGAGAAAGGAAATGCTTCTAACTTTTCTTCTAGCCTTGTCCAACCTGACAGAGACCAAAAAGTGGGCAGATTCCCTGCCTGTCAGAAAGGGGCAGACATCTTTTGCTTGTGCTAATGAAGGGTCAAAGACAGACATTACGAGGTCTTGTGTTCCTGCCTGACAAATGGGCCTTTCCAGGTAATAGTTCTGCCCCTGCCAACCATTGTCTTACCCTACACCCCTGAACAATAATGTGTGATGGCTTCTCAGGTCTTTGTCTCCTGGGCCCATTCTTCTTTTATTAGTACTAAATGTAAAAAGCAGACGACAAAGAGGTTAAAACTCCCCTTTGTCAGACACATTGAAGAATACAAAGTTATCGCTAACACACATTCAGCCTGTAAGAACTGTTAATATTTCAATTGTTTTCTTGTCTTCTATTATGCCTACTTTCCTCCTGTGCTTTGCTAACAATAAAAGAGTTTATGTGTGCTATTTCTTCTAGAAGTTGTTTTAGAATTCAGCTTGTCTGATTTACTTTGTGACTTCAGCTCAAAAAAATGAGAGAATAAAGAAAATTAAATGATTTTAAAATTTACCTGAGTAGGAGCAATGTGTGAAGATACTGTGGAAGGGGTGTTACTGTAGTGTTCCTTTTCCTGGAAGTATCCAGGTGGACTAAACCGGAAAGGACACAGGTATTTGCTTGGTGAAGAACTGAGCTACCAGAAATGTAGATATCTATCACTATATTTCATCTCCCCCAGAACACTTCCCACAGAGATTTGCTGTGAACATCCTTTCCCAGCACTAAAGGTCCAATGTAACTTCCTGTCCTAGGTCTTTGATTCAGTCATTGTTGGTTGAACATGTGTTCTTCACTGTCTACTGTGTGCAAGGCTCTGTTTGACCTCTGCAGGTGGGGCAGTGACTAAAGTAGGACCTCACTATTCCTCTGCCCACAGACAATAGGCAACCTACAACAGTGTAATGAGACATATTACACACTTGTAAATTTCACTAAGGGAAGAGCAGCAGAATAAGCAGAAAGAGAGTGGTTTCTGTGTAAGAAATATGGTCAGGATCTAGTCCGCATGTTGGCACATGACTGAAACCTAACTATTTGGGGTGGTCAGAACATAGCAAGTGAAGGACTGTCTGACTAATAGAAACTAATGTATTACTAGAATGTGTTTTGAGAAATAATGTGGTAAGCTTAAGACATATAAGATGATGTACTTCTGAAAAAGAAATGGTGGTTAAAATGTTGGAAGTAAAGATTATTGGTCAAAAAGACTTCCTGAGCAAAATATCGATAACTTTCAGGACTGAAACCATTGATACATGTTTGAAAGCTGCTCCTATATGATATAACTTAGAGTTTACTCATTTAAAATGCTCAGAGTAATCTGAGAAAAAAAAAGTGTGATCCTGTTTTAAAGGGTAAATTTAAAACCCTATATCTTGGTCTTGAGTATTATGAATCTGTGAGACTTTGTAGATTGAGGTGAGCCTCAGTGTCTAACAATTTTTGTTTCTACTCTGCTCACTTCCCTGAGTCACAGGAGCTAAGTCACTAACTTGCAGTCCTCACAGCTACAGGGTATAGCGGCTGTTTACAAAGGTAGTGTGTACCAATATTTTAGTTGACTATTCACTGTGAGTGATGTTTCCTCCTTGAGGGATTCAAAGCCATCATCCCAGAGATCAAATAGGTAAAGCAGACATCCATCTCTGGTACCAACATCAAAGTCTAGATTCTTAATAATGCTATTGCAATTCTGTTAAAATAAGTTTTTCTTCATAGATTCTAAATTATATTTGATGTGGCATGTGAAGGAGAAAGGTAAGTGTTTAAAACTTTAAAGATGCCGGGCGTGGTGGCTCATGCCTGTAATCCCAGCTCTCGGGAGGCAGAGACAGGAGGATTGCTGAGTTCGAGGCTTGCCTGGGCTACATAGTGAGCTCAGGGCCAGCTTGAACTACAAAGCGAGACCCTGTCTCAAAAAAAAAAAAAAAAAAAAAAAAAACTTTAAAGATGCTGACAGTTTTCTTTTGCCATCACTCTGGGAATTGGGGAAGGCAGTTTTCCAGAGGCTGGAAAAGAGAGAGACCATTTGATTAGGGCGTAAAAGAAACTTTAAGATTTATAGGCAGAATGGAAATTAGTGATTGCATCAGCTGACTTACATTAATAACAAACACATGCCTTGCTAATCATTTATAGGACTTTGAATCAAAGAAGTAGAAGAATGTAAGAGCTGAAGCAACTTGATTTTTCAAAATTTAGAAAGGCAGAAGATTCTGTCTGGAAATAGTATTTGTTTAAAATTGGCAGTGAAATTCTGAAGCTCTTTATTAGGCATATGTCTAGTGATAACTGATAAAGTGAATTCAATAGAAATATTAATTTTCTAAGAATAAATAATAATGACCAAATAAGCTTTATATCCTCTAAAAGCTTTAAAGTATGATATATAAAGGGCATTAAATAGTTTCTGATGAATACAGTGTAAACAGATGAAATAAATTGCCGAGTTGACTCCTCATCTCCACAGGTGATTGAGGTAACTACACCTGGTTCTACTCTATTTAATATTTCATTACTAACTTCACTGAAGGCAAACACGCAATGCAGAGCACATTTGGATACGGCTGCATTCAGAGAGTGACTGACAAGTTCATTAGCAAAACCTGGAATTAGCACACAATGGATAGGAATTTTGAACTAAAATATTTAAGCAGGATATTTTTTAAATTCTTGAATTAAATTTTTAAAAATCAACCGTGTAATGTAAGCAAAAATTAAAGTCTAAAAACCTAGTCATAGCTCTTAGTTTAAGCTAATTACTGAGACAGACTAAGCGCATTGCTTTTTATCTTCTGTTCATTTTGCTCGTAAGTCTGCCTGCAATTGCTTTTCACAGGGCAGGGCTGGGACAACACGCTGGTGCTGAGTTAGCAGGGATCAGGCCAATCAAGAGCCTACTGGGGTCAGAAAATGGTAAAGAATTGATGAGAAGAAGACATTTGTCCAATCTGAGGTTCAGTCTTTGGATGCAGGCTAAGCAAAATCTGGCCTGCAGACCAAACCCAATCTACTACCACTTTTTTCACAGCTGGTGAGCTAAAAGTGTTTTTTTTTTTTGTTTTGTTTTTTGCTTTTTGAGACAGGGTCTTGCTTTATAGTTCAGGCTGGCCCTGAGCTCACCATGGTGCCCAGGCAAGCTGCCGTGAACTCAGCAATCCTCCTGTCTCTGCCCTCCTGAGTGCTGGGATTACAGGCGTGAGCCACCACGTCTGGCACTGTGGTATGCGGTGTTGATTGTTGGTGGGCGTGTCTCCACACCCAGCATTATATGTGGTAACCGGGGATCGAACTCAGGACCTTGCGTTTGCAAGGCAGGCTCCGGAACCACTGAGCTAACCCTCCGGCCCTAAAAGTGGTTTTTATGTGTTTAAATTACTGGGAAAAAAATTAAAAGAAAAATAACATTGTTGATACAAATCATATAAAATTCAAATTTAAGTGAGAATAAAATTTTATGGTAGCACAACTGCCAAATGTAGTCATTAATAATCTTCCATTTTAATGACCCTAAAGCATTGCTTTTTGGCTCAAATACACTTGAAAAATCTCCTATTAAGTTTTGTTTGTGCTTTTATGAAATAAAAGATGGTTTTATAACCAGTACCTCTACCATGGTTGAACATATACTTCACATGCCCATCAGAGTAGTTGGGTAAAAGAGAGGAATTTCTTCAACCTTGTGTATTTAAAACACTAAAGATTTCTTAGGTATAATTATGATAATCTGAAATTCCAGAATTTATGTTTGTCATAAACTATTACTTTGTTTTAGAGAATATCTTAACTGAAATCTTTGTATATGTAAATTATAATTTTGTCTTATAAAAGATTTATCCATATTATAATTATAATTACTAGTAAGAAAAACTAATTTATTGTATTTTCAAGATTTTAGTCATCTTTTCATTAGTAAAATTACTAAACTACACAAAGAATATTGTAGGAAAAAATCAGAGAAAAGTAATACTTTCCATCCAGCTTCAATATGTCAGCAACTAAAATAATCAGCACTAGACAAGTTTAACCCTCCTTAGAAAAAAAAAAAAGACAAGATTTAGATTTTCTTCTCAGTCCTCATACAAGAGTGAAAAATTTGGCCATCTCTGGTGATTCTTCTCCAGGCAAGGTTTCCATAAACGTACATTCATGCAGTAGACTGACTTCAGCTTTGTGCTTCAGAGACCCGAGCTACTCAGGGAAGAGTGGAACACGCAGGGCAAGTGTGAGCAGCTGGCGAAAGCAGCATTGGTAGAAATGGTTTGCCCTCCCTTGTTTTTCTTAGTTTTTCAAAGTGGAGTTATTTGACCCTGATGTCTCAGAAATGTTATTTGTTGATATGATGTATTTGAGTTTCCTTTTGTTGCTTCACCTCAGTTATCTGGTAAGCTGATTTAGACATAAATTTGAGCAAACTTCATTTGAGGATAACACTAAATGAATTTCTCATGACAATTTCTTATACAGAATGTTGTATAATGCCATAAATTCACTGACCCAAGAGTAGACAGTGACAAAGATCACATCTTTTTTCTTTTTTCTTCTTCCCTCTTCAGTCTTTGGGTGAGCTGATTTGATTATATATTCATCACTATTGCTTAGGTCTTGTGCTCGCTTCGGCAGCACATATACTATTGCTTAGGTCTAAATCATCCCCCCACCAAGTTTCATGTGTGGAAAGGTGGAGTTTTCTCAGCAGTAGATAAATCCAGACCTGAATGGACTGTTAGGAGGTACAGCCTGGTTGGAAAAGTGAGTCACGGGGGCATGACCTGGAAAGCTATGTTCTCGTCTTGTCTGTGGTTTGGCTTCTCCTATCTCCCTTCTTCTCTGCCTTCTTCTCTCTCACCTTCCTGGCAGCTTTCCTTCCACCAGGTTGTTTCTGCCTTGGAGCCACAGAGCCAGCCAATCATGGATGGGACCTTCTGAAACTGTGAGAGGAAACAAACCTCTCCTCCTTTAACTTGTGGGTGTTGGGTGTTTTGTCCCAGTGACAAAACAGTGACTAACACATCCAGCATTTCCCTTTCTTTGGAACTGTAATACAAGTATATCCAATTACCTATTCAACAGTGTCACCAAAATACATAATAACTACCTCAAAGTCAGCTTGTCCAAAATTCAAATTCTTATTGTTCCACTAGAACTTTTATACTTAAAGCTTTCTCTGTCTCAGGGAATAGCATCACCTTCTAGTTTCTCAGATCAAATACCTGAGAATTGTTTTTGCCTTTTTCTCCTCAAACCTGGATCCATATGTTAGAAAATTCATTGACTCCACCTTCCGAATAAGGATAGAATCTAATTGCTTTCTATCAACTCCAACACTGTCCTACTTACATGGACCATCTTCATTTGTCCTCTGGATCATTGCAATTGTTGCAACAGATTTCTCATCAAAGTCTGTGCTCCTACACATGGTCTTTACACAGTGCCCACAAGAATCTTTTTAAAACTTGTCATATTACGTTACCCTTCTCTTCAACTCCTGCCATAATTTTCCCTCTTCACTCAAAGGAAAAGCTCAGTTGTGTTCATATCATTCAAACCCTTTAAAGACTTCAGTCTCTCTACTTCCTTCATGTTATTTTTAGTACGGGTATTAATGTTCAATTTGTTTTTGTAACAAACTAACACAGTCTGAGTGGCTTAGAACAGGACAAATTTACTTCTCATGCAGCTACTATAGAAGATGGATACAGGTCTCACTGGTCTAACATCAGGACTATTCTCTTGTTATTTCAGCTCTGGTCTAGAGTTTGCTTTTACTCCTTGGTTCCTGGCTTTCTTCTTCAACCTGTACATCCACCTCACATCACACCAATCTCATCTTTTGCATCCCTCATTTATCTTTAAGACTCTTTGGGATGACCTTGGCTTCCTTGTGTAATGTATTACACTCCCCCCATTTTATGGTTGGTAGAATTCCACCTTCAGTCTTAATTTCCTTTTGCAGGCAATATATTATTGTTATAGGTTCTGGAGATTAGGACATGGGCATTTGGGGTGGCCAGTATTCTGATTACCCCATTGTCCTTAATCTCATTCTTCTCTGGACATATACACAGTTCCACAGATAATCCTAATACACAAAAATTAGAACTGTTGTTTCCATGATTCCTCTGTCAATGGTGGTGTACTCTGCATTCCTACCTGGCCATCTCCTTCACCTCCTACTTACAGAGCCCCCTTTCCATTATGTCTAAAGTTACAATCTGTCCAAACACTCATTCTCTTTTTTTTTTTTTGAGACAGGGTCTCGCTTTGTAGTTCAGGCTGGCTCTGAGCTCACTATGTAGCCAAGCAAGCTTCAAACTCAGCATTCCTCCTGTCTCTGCCTCCTGAGTGCGGGGATTACAGGCGTGAGCCACCACGTCCGTCACTGTGGTATGTGGTATTGATTTTTGGTGGGGGTGAGTCTCCACGCCCAACATTGTAAGTGGTTACCGGGGATTGAACTCAGGACCTTGCACTTGTGAGGCAGGCTCCGGAACCACTGAGCCAACCCTCCAGCCCCCCCAAACACTCATTCTTAAGGCACACAGCACTTATTAACTTCCAATCTACCACATTTATTTTTACAGTTTTTTGTTTATTATTTGTCTTTGTTTCCACTTGGGTGAGACATTTGCCTGTTTCATTTGATAAATTTCTCTGAAGATCTAGGAAAAATGCTTGTTATACAGAAGTACTCAATAAATATTGGTCACATGTGTGGAAAGAGAAAACTTCTTTATTGCTACAGACCTTTAGTTCTTCTGAAATTAAGTGTAATTGTGACATGATTATCACAAAGTCCAATAGCCACCCTGATAGCAGAGAGAAAATGGCTGATTATTCCAACCATACTTATATTGAGCATAGTATTGTTCACACTGCAGGAGTTTAATTTGTTAGACTCTCCACCAGAGTAATTATTCAGCTCTGTAATTAAATAGGACATGCATGAACTTGCTTTTGTGTTGAGCATGAATCATAGTCCACCAAGTTATCAGTACAAGTCACTTTTTAATTTTCCCTAATTCAAATTAATATCTGACCCAAGCTACGAATGTAATGAACTAGTAGCTAACCAGGCAGCTCCTTTTAAAGAAAAATCTGGGGTTTCATGCAGAGCCAGTGGATTTGATCCAGGCCATTTCCTCAGCCTAGCTGGAGCCATGGAAACTGCCCACCTCTCCCTGGAGGGGCCTGGAAGTTCCCACTGCAAGTGCTCAGCTCTTGCAGATCCCCATAACAAAACACCGCTTGTGACGGAAGATGCTCTGACCCCCTTTGCTTCAGACCCACAACAGTTTCTTCCTCCACCTATTGAACAGAGGAAATCTTTTTAATCCTCTTGTTTTTGTTTTGGATTTTTTAGACATTCTGTCTATGCCTGCAAATCCCTTCTTCCTTCATCATCTTCTTTAGATGCTCCAAGTTCTTCTAAGAGCTTAAACTTTTGGAAAACAAAAGCCATAGAGATTTGCCAGTTATCCCCCTCTTTCTCAGCTGAGGACATATTTATGGCTACATACTTAGGAGGAAAGGGGAACTGAGGAGAAAAACTGTAACAATAATATGTCAAATTATGCAAAGTTATTCTTAAAACTACTGCGGCAATGTAAAAAATATTGCCTTAGGCTGGTTATTAAGTTATCCTGTGTGTTTGTTAAGTGATTTTGTACCAAGCATATGACCACTCAGATAAATTAGGTGAGCGATGAATAATAATTTTGAAAATTTCATAACTATGTTTTCACTGGAACACTCTTTTTAAAAGCTTCTTGAGTGGTACTGATTATAAAATCTTGATACACAGAGCCACATTAATAAAAAGTAAAACAACCTATTCTAATCATAGTTTTAGTTTTGGTTGTTCTGCAAAGAAAAAAAGTCAATTTTGACTTTTTATTTCAAGTATTTTTTTCTATAAATTTCCTTATTCACTGATTATTAGTAAAAATATTTTAAGGTTTTTATTTTTTTAATTCTCAGAAAACTTTCCTTTGTGTTGTTTCTTACTGTTTTCTATCCCATCACATGAGATCACAAAAAACTTTTCAGAAAAGGGAAACCAGTAGCTTTCCCTTTTTACTTTTCTAAAGGACATAACCAACAATTTTCTGTTTAAACTTTTTTTTTTTTTTTTTTGAGGCAGGGTCTCGCTTGTAGTTCAGGCTGGCCCTGAGCTCACTATGTAGCCCAGGCAAGCCGCCACGAACTCAGCAATCCTCCTGTCTCCGCCTCCCGAGTGCTGGGATTACAGGCCTGAGCCACCACACCCGGCACTGTAGTATGTGGTATTGATTGCTGCTGGGCGTGAGTCACCACGCCCAGCATTCTATGTGGTTCCTGGGATCGAACTCAGGACCTTGTGCTTGCGAGACAGGCGCTGGAACCACTGAGCTAAATCTGTTTAAATTTTTGAAATTGTATGTTATGCTAGTCAAAAACATCCTCTCAAGGTTCACATGTTCAGAGATGTGGTTTTTGGAAGGTGATGAGATCATACAGTGCTGAACTCATCAATGGATTAGTCCTTTGATGAGGTCATAGCTGAACTTGTGACTAGAAGTTGAGTGCTGATTGGAGAATGTGGGCACAGCAGTATGACTGGTTTTGTCCTCCAGCCCCACCTTCTTTGGCTCCTCCCATCTTCCTTTGCTTCTTGCTTGCCATGAGGTGAGCAGTTTTCCTCCACCATGTCCTTTCCCCAAGTTTTTCTGCTTTGGAGCCAACATGGACTGGAGCCTCTGAAACTGTAAGCCAAAATAAACCTCTGTTCTTCATAAGTTAATGTTTTTCAGGTATTTGGTAACAATGATGAAAAGCTGATAACACATCATAGCAAAATATATACAAAAATTGTAGCTATTTTAAGCATTCAATTCGGTGGTTCAAAGTAAATTCACAATTTTGTACAACTATCACCACAGTCGATTCCCAAAACTATTTTTTTTGGAGACAGGGTCTTGCTTTGTAGTTCAGGCTGGCCCTGAGCTCACTCTGTAGCAATCTCCTGCCTCTGCCTCCCGAGTGCTGGGATTACAGGCATGAGCCACCAAACCCGGCACTATTTTTTATCATCCTGAACAGAAACTCTCTACCCAGTAAATTAAATCTCAAGACATCAGCTGCTAACCTCCTACTTGTCTATGAATTTGCCTATTGTAGGTAAATTTCATATGAGTGGAGTCATGTAATATTTGTCCTACTACAACTGGTTTAATTTCACTCAACATAATGTTCTCAAGGTTCATCCTTATGGTAGCTTGCATCAGAACTTTCTTTTAATAGCTGAATTTCATGTTATGATTGTAACATTTGTTCATGCATTCATCTGTTGAGGGCTGTTTCTACCTGTTAGCTCTTACAAATAATGCTATACTGAGCATTAGCATACTAGTATCTCTTTGATCCTGGCTTTGTATTTTTTGAACTATATATTCTTAGGGGTGGCATTATATGGTAATTCTATGCTCCCCCCCTTTAACGCTCTATCAAATTGTTTTTCAGACTGGCTACATTGTTTCCATCAGCAGTGTATGAGGGATCCATTTATTCCAACACTTGGTTTCCCCTTTATTCTTTATTGTAAGCATCCTAGTATGTGTGAAGTAGAATCTCACTGTGGACATTGAGCGTCTTTTCATTTGCTTATTATTTACATACCTCCTCTAAAGAACTATTTAGGGCCAGAGATTTAGCTCAGTGGTTCCGCCACCTGCCTAGCAAGCACAAGGTCCCTTGTTGATCCCGGTAACCACATACAATGATATGACATTGGGCGTGGTGACTCATGCCCACCAGCAATCAGTACCACACCCCACAATGCTGGGCATGGTGGCTCACGCCTATAATCCCAGCACTGGGGAGGCAGGGGCAAGAGGATTGCTGAGTTCAAGGTTTGCCTGGGCTACAATGTGAGCTCAGGGCCAGCCTGAACTACAAAGCGAGACCCTGTCTCAAAAAAAAAAAAAAAAAAACAACAACAAAAAATGAACTACCTATTTAAATACACTGCTCTTTTTTGAAAAATGGATTTTATTATTTAGAGAAGTTTAAAACTCACAGGAAACCTGAGTGGAATATAGAGGTTTTCCATGTTCTCCTGCCTCCATAATCAGTATTTTATGCCAAAGTGGTTTAATTATTATAATTAGTGAGCCAATCTGATAGAATATTATTACCCAAAGCCCATAGTTTACAATTGCATTCTCTTGGTATTGTACATCTTGTAGATTTTGACAAAAATTTCATGGAACATATTCACTGTTGTGGTATCCTACCAAATGACTTCAGGGCTCCCCCATAACTACTCAACTCCTAACAAATATCGATACTTCAAATCATGAACTGTCCATACTTTTCAGATTACATTTTTCATTTACCAATATTCATTTATGTTTCCTACAAGTGGAATACTCCATTTCCTGAACATAGCAGCTTCTTAGTTCACCTACTAAAGGACATAATTAGTTACTTTAGAATTTTGGCAGTTAGGAATAATGCCTCTGCAAATGATGTGCTGATTTTTGTGTGCTCATAAGTTTTCAATTCATTTGGATAAATACCACATGTAAAAATTTCTAGGTTATGTGACAGTAATATGTTTAGATTTGTAAGAAACTGCCCACTTGTCTTCCAAAGACCTGTGCCATTTTCATTTCCACCAGCAATACAAGAGAATTCCTTTTGTCCTGTGCACTTGTTGGTCTTTGGTGACATGAATGTGTTGGCTTTTTATCATTCTAATAACTGTGTAGTAGTATTTCAGAATTTGTAGTAATTCCTAATGGTCTATAATGTTGAGCATCTTCTTATAAGCTTGTCACCACTATATCTTCTTCAATGAAGGGTCTGCTCATGTCTCTTGCCCAGTATTTAACTAGGGTTTTCACTTTCCTTCCATGAAATTTTATGAATTCTTTGTGTAATTTGGATGACTGTCTTGCATTCTCATACTTTTGACAGTAAGATGCTGTCTTTTGCAAAGGAGAAGCTGAATCTTAATAAAATCTGGTTAATCAAATTCTTTGGTAGTTTGTGCCTATGGTAACATAGCCATATCCAAGGTCAACAAAGTTTTCTCCTATGTTATCTTTTAGGAGGTTTTTTTTCCCCCACATTTAGAGATATAGAAACATAAGATTTTATGTTTGACCTAAACTGGGAAGTCTGGCTGTTGTTTTTCTTCTTCATCTTCCTCTTCTTCTTGACATGAATGTCCCATTGTTATAACACCATTTAGTGAAATGTCTTTTTTCCATGAATTGCTTTTCCTCTTTTGTTAAAAATCGGACATTTATGTTGGTCTATTTCTTTTGATACCTTGATTTACTTGCTTACTGTTTCCAACAGCACACTTTTGCAATCAGTACAACTTTTTAGAATGTCTCAAAATCAGGTAATTTCAATTTTAAACTTCTTTGACTATTGGCTTTTCTGGTTCTTTTTCATTTCCATATACTTCAGAAGAAATTTATCAATACACACCAAATAACTTTCTGGGATTTTATTCAGAATTATCATTGAAGGTATAAATTAAATGGGAAAAACATATGTCTTAACAACATAAAGTCTTCCTGTTGATAAATGTGTAATGTCTCTATTTGTATTTATTTTGTTCTTTTGGATGTTGCAGTGGAATTTTGTAGTTTTTTTTTCATATAGGTCTTGAACATGTCCAATTTAAACTTTAATTATTTTATTTTGGAAAGCTAATTTAAGTAGTACTGTGTTTTGATTTTCAAATTCTACTCACTCCCTGCTGGTACATAAAAAATAATTAACTTTTATACATTTACTCTGTGTCTTATGAACTTGCTATAATTGGATTTTAGCTCCAGGACACCTATTTTTGTCAATCCTCTTAGATGTTGTACATCATGTTTTCATGCAGAAATTTTTATTTTTCACTTTAAAAACTATCTTTTTTCTCCTTTCTTACTTTACTGCATCATTTAGAACTTCTTGTATCATATTTAAAAGGAGTTGTGAGCTGGGAATTTAGCTCAGTGGTTCCAGTGCCTGTTTCAAAAAAACAGGGTCCTGAGTTTAGTTCCTGCTACCAAAATAAAATAAGATGAGTTGTGAGAGGAGATAGCCTTATCTTATTCCTTATCTTAGCAGAGAAATTTCAACTATCTCAAGTATAATGTTAGTTGGTATTTTGTAAGAGTTCTCTATCAAGTTGAGGAAGTTCTTTATCATCCCTAGTTTTCTGAGAGTTATTATCATGCATAAATGTTTAGTTTGTCAAATGCTTCTTCTATATCCACTGATATGATAATGTATTTTGCTTCTTTAGCATATTGAGCAAAGGATTACACTATATGGTTTTAGAATGTTAAACTAGCCTTGTATATCTAGATAAATATTGTTTGACTGTAGTTTTTTCTTTTTATTTGTAACAGTACGATTTAATTCTCATTTTTTCCCATTCTCCTACCCACCCCACGACCCCCACTCCCTAAATACATAAGCTGTCTTTCCCTTTCTTTACTACCATCACATTTTTTCTTTACCCCTCATTACTCACCCCTCCACCACATTTCACATTGAATATTTTCTGCTTCACAACTCATAGGTCACAGATGTGTAAATACCATATCTGTTCTCTGGTATGAGAAACTGAAGATATTAATGAGTTCTAGCCACGATTTTTACTTCACTTTATACAGTAGTGATTTACTCAGTAATATTTCATTAAGGATTTTTGTAGTATTTATGCTCATGAAAGGTACTGGTATACAGTACTTATTTTTATTTCCTAGTCTGGCTTTGCTAGTAATGCAATGTTGACCTCATAAAATGAATTAGGGAGCATTCCCTTTGTGTTATTTAGAAAAGATTGTAGAAAATCTATATAAATTTTGCTTTAAGTTTTGGCAGAATTCACCAGTGAAGCCCTCTGAGTGTGGTGGTTTCTGTTTTAAAACATTATTACTTATTTAGTAAATTTCATAGTAAGATAGATAGATAGATAGATAGATAGATAGATAGATAGATAGATAGATAGGTGAAATTATTTGCATTTTCTTTTGTGTGTTTTGGCAGATTTCATCTTTTAAGGAATTGGTTCATTACAAGTAATTATCTAATTTGTGGGCATAAAGTTGTTCATAAAATTCTTTTATTCTCCATGATATCATTAGTGATGTCACCTATGTTATTTCTGATATTTTGTTTGTCTTTTTTCTCTTAGCCTATATATGGCCTATCAATTTTATTTCTTTCATAAAGCTACTTTTTAGTAGTATTCTTATTTTATCTATTGACTTTTATTCACTCTCATTGATTTGTGCTCTACCTACCTCTCCCTCTTAATTCTTTTTTTTGATGGCATGGTTTCTGAGAAATGAGATTGAATCTTTTCTCTCCTCCTCCATTTGTAAGGAACCCTCTTCACAGTTTTTTTTTCCTGTTTTTGTTACTTTATTCTAGATTTTCCGGTTTGAACACGTTATGTGTAGTTGTAAATTTTTCTGAAATTTGTCCTGTTTGGTGTTCTCTGGTGTTTCTGCATTTACATTTGGTGTCTGGCATTAATTTGGAAAACATTCTCGGTTTTTGTGGCATAAATATATCTTCTTTCATGTTTTTCTCTTCTTTCTGGTGTTCAAACTACATGTCAGTAATATGTTTTTTTTAAATTGAATTCTTTATTGGTACAATTTATATACATCTCAAAATCACATATAACATTGGGAAATTTGTGCCAATATATGCCACAAGTTAATTCTCATTTTTACCCATATCCCTACCCACTCCCCCCTCCTCCCCCCTTATACATGCTCTTTTATTTTCTTTCTGTATCATATTTATTCCTTCCCCTTATCACATTCCCACACCAAGTTTCCTATAGAAATATTCCACTCTATAAAAGCTGTCCTACTTTCTAGAACTCATTTGCATCTACAG